>OZ038320.1:13728275-13905775 GCA_964035795.1 Pterobdella sp. o SKG-2022
GATATGGTTCGTAAAGCCGTTTGTAAAATGACTCCAGGAAAAGCTGCTGGTCCATCTGGAGTCGTGTCTGAAATGATCAAGGCATCTGGTGGCGCAGGCATCGAGCTTATACGGGATCTCATCAATGCTATCATAGCTCAAAATTGCATTCCGTCAAATTGGCAATATAGTTACATAGCTAATCTGTACAAGAGTAAAGGTGATGCGTTGGTCAAAGGTAACTATTGAGGCTTGAAACTGATGGACATGTGATGAAAACCGTTGAATGTGTGGTAGAAGCTCTCATCAAAAGAAATATAAACATAGATGAGATGCAGTGCGGTTTTATGCCTGGGCTTTGCACCACTGACGCTATATTTGTCTTACGCCAGCTGCAAGAGAAGTACATGGCTGCCAACAAGCCACTTTTCTTGATCTTTGTTGACCTGGAAAAGGCATTCGATCACATTCCTCGAAAGATAATATGGTGGGCTATGCGGAAACTTGGTGTTGAAGAGTGGTTGCTTTCCATGTGGTGTTTGTTTTAATGGTGTAGGCTGTAATTCCATTTTTTGTAAAGGATGTAAAAGTTGGGTGCATAAGAAGTGTTGTGGTATAAGCGGTGGTTTAAAGAGAGATCCATCATTCAAATGTGCTCGTTGCCTAGACACTGCACGACCAGTGGATGGTAGGAAAATAACTGAAGTTCAAATAGGTAATGACAAGTTGGAAGTTGTTACTGACTTCTGTTATCTTGGTGACATGATTTCTGCTGGAGGAGGCTGCGAACTTTCTTCAATCACCAGATGCAAGTCTGCTTGGAGTAAGTTTCGTCAGTTTCTTCCACTTCTGACCAATCCTCATCTACTTTTCACAACCAGAGGTCAAATCTACAACACGTACATTATAATTTCAGAAACCAGTTATTTGTTAAGATACGAAGCTTTTCGTTATCAACGTAACATTTTCAAAGGTTTCTCATACTTGGAAATGTTACTTAAATAACAAAAAGCTTCGTATGTAAATAAACTAACTAGTTTTCTGAAATTATATTCAGCATACGAGTTCTTAACTGAAGCAAAATTACTGAAAAATTTTTTTATACATTATTAACGGAAAATTAATCAAAATAATATTGTTTTAAATTATTATTGTTTTTCTAAAAATACAACTTTAAAAAAAATTTTAAATTTAAAATTGGTTTGATAAACGTTTCGATAACAAATAACGAATATTATTATAGTAGCATAAAACTGTTCAAGTCTTCAAGACCACTTTGAAATATAAATTTATATATAGAGTCAGTCCTAATATGATAAATCTTCATTCTTTCCAGCTCCTCACGCTTCATCCTTCAATCCACACACATACACCCTTCCATTTACCTCTCCTTTCTTCCTACTAATTTGATTTTTCGAAAAAATTAAATTTTTGGAAAAAAAAAAATTTCAAAATTATGTTTCAAAATTATAAGAATTAATCATGAGGTGGGTTTTTGAGCATTTGGAAAAAGTTGTTTTGGAGGTTATGGATTTGAGCTGATTTGGGAGATTGTTCCAAAGAATTGGTGCAGCAACTTCAAATCCTTCGTTTCCCAAAAAGGTATTCACCATCATGTTTGTTATTCCAATTGTTTTAGATGATTTGAGTTTTTTTCTTTCAAGCAATGAAGACCCAGTTGATATTTTCGATGATAGAAAAGAAGGACTTTTTATTTTGAGACATTTACGCACTTGTAGTATCATCTTGTATTCAAATTCAAATTCAATGACAAGTATGATTATAGTGGCATCAACTTCTGGAGTTTCTAGGCCACTGAGTATTATGAACTTTGAATGCAATTTATTGTAATGTAAGTTTTCTGAGATATGACAATTTAAAAAAACAATAATGCAAGTATAACTAAATAAACACAACAGTTAACTAAGATTATATGAAAAAAAACGGTCTGTTAATCGAAAATAAAGCAACCATAATAATAATTATATAAATGAAATTTAGAAAACTGAGTTGATTTTATGAATGTATAAAAATAATTAAATCTGTGATAATAAACAAAAAATATATATAGATGAAACTTCAAATGTATTGAATTCTTTATTCAATTTTTAGCTAAAGTAGATCTATTAAGACAGGAGTTATGTGATCAAGCTTTCTAGTTCCTGATATTAATCTGGCTTTCGTGTTAATTATGGACTGGATTTTCAATAGTATTCAAAAATAATATTTTAACAAAAATTTTAAAAATATTTTATACATTGAAAACAGTTTGAAAAGTTCAAAATTAATAATATATACTCTCCAATATACCCATAATTGTCAATATGTATTTATGTTTTTTGTAAGATATTTTATCGTTTTTTGGAGGGTAATTTGATTTTTATTTACCTGACGCGATGGCTAGAGAGGTAAGCTTTAAAATCTGATTAATTTAGTTTTAAAAAGTTATTCAATTATATAATATCACTTTTTTCAAGCCAACGACTTACCCTTTCATCCGGAGTACAAAAGATATGATAACGTTTTATGACGAGTTTGGGATTAAGCTTTCACCTTTTTTCAATAGACCAACGGTAATTTTTCACAATATATAATATTATCTGCATGAAAATTTCCTTCAAACTTATTTCTCTTTTCATAACTTAATTTCTACATTTAAAAATTCTTTAAATAAATAAAAATTCGTAATAAGTGTTTTCTCGAAAATCAAACAGTTCAAAAGCTGCTATAATGTTTACATGGAGATTTATTGTAAAATCCATTCTATCAAAATTGAAGACCTAGCTCCTTTCATGGTATTTCATATTTTGCTTGAAACTATTTATTATGAAGTCTTGCTTGAAATATTGCAAAAGTAATTGTGTATGTTCAAAAAGCTTTAGGTTCATAAATAAAAATCAAAGGCTAAGTTTGCAAGCGATTAAAATTTGATTTGAATCTAGTAGTATGTGGAGTAAGGTGTTGTGCATTCAAAATATAATAATCTTTAATTTGAGTTAGTTACTAGTTTGAAAATTATGATATCTTCTGTTCAAAATTTTGTATAAAGGTACCACTGAGATACCCAAATCAGAATCTTAGTATTTTGCAAAAAATATGTTCTATTTCAAAGTAAAATTAGGTTCTACCGAGATTTGAACTCGGATCGCTGGATTCAAAGTCCAGAGTGCTAACCATTACACCATAGAACCACATTTTGATGTAATTTACATATTCAAATGAATGAATAAAATTAATCACAAGAACAAACAATATTGTTTTATTGATTTCCAAATCACTGAAAGTTGAAGTATATAAATAGTATTTGAATTCATGGTGGCAAGGCTTTTTCAATTTAAAGAAAATCTTAGTTATTCTGAACCTCATTTATCTTGTCAACTGAATATACAAATATTCCATTGATAGACTCCAAACACAGATTTTGAGTTTGACCACCTGTATCAGGAAGGTGAAGCTGCTTTGACTCTTGTCCAGTCTGTGTTAGTACATATTATGCCCATATCCTTGAAAGAAAATAATTTTTGTATAATTTATTCACCTGAAATATAAATTATTTTTTCATTTTGATTTAATATTCACGTCATCAGGCAAAAGAAAAGAAATAATAGTAATAATACTATTAAATATAGTTTTGTGTGTTTTTATGTAATATTCAGACAAGTTTTTAGTAATTGCTTTATATTGCATTCTAATTTTCTAATCATTTATTTGAATAAGGAATTCAGTGTTAGAGAAGTGTTCCTTCAATGAAGGTCCATTCACACTCAATGATCTGCATGAACCAAGTGACCATTAGTTCATTTCAAATAACTATTAGATGATGATTTTTATTACATTTCATGTTTTAGGATCAACATTTTTTAGCATTTAACTTAAAAGTTTTATAAGATTCATATGTAAAAAGTTTTAATTAAATATATAGTTTATCATTTTAAAAAAATATTATAATAATCTAATCTTATACCACCATAATGATACTTATTGGTTGTTTGTTAGTTTGTCAACCATAAAAAATTAGAATTTCTAGTAGATTTATTTATAGTTTTAAGTAAGGGGTTTAAAAATATTTAAAGCTAAAAATTTGTATGATAAATGCTGGATACATTTTGCCACTTATGTTGGTAAGATTTGATAACAATATATCATTTTTGACCATGTAAACAGCTTACCCCAATAAGAAACGTCTGTATACCATCTTGTCCTGTTTATTAAACTATCTTCGATTCCATGGCAACCTTGCAACACAACACAAGAATCTGCACCAAGATGATGCTAGTTATTCACTTTAGAATGCAATTGATCTATGCATGGTTTTCATTTAGCAAGAAATATTTTATTTTCAAGAGGATAGTTAACTTTTAGTCGTTATCATGATTTTTAATTTTATATAATTACATGAGCATTTAATGCCCAAAGTTAATCCTACACTAATGTTGTTGTGTGAAGGAGAGGGAGTATGCACGCAGGAATGAATTGAACACTCAATTGGAAGAACTATACAAAATCAATGAGTCGCTCAAAACAAAGTTTAATGACAAAAAGATTTCCGTAGAGCAGGTACAAGTTTGTGTTTGTTGTGTTTAGTCATTTCAAAACCTTTCAGGCATATTTGTTCAAAGTTATATTGATAAGTAGAGAACTTGTGCCGTTCAAACATAAGCAAATTTTGAAGTTTATATTTTTTTTTTGAAATTTATATTGTAAAATTTTTAAAAAGGGAAAAATGTTGAATAAAATAAATTGATTGATAGAATGTATCACTGAATTAATGTTTCAAATACCCTGGTGTTGCAGAGATGTAAAGACGAGAGGGAAAGTAATTGGAGTCTAAAGGATGCTTTTGAAACATTCAACAATGATAAAATGGCTCTTGAACAAATCGACCACCAACTCAACCAGCGTATGACATTACTGGTTTGTTGAAAGAAATTAATTTTCAGTTTTAACGTGATAGTAATGTTATGCAATTATGAGTTTCAACATATTTCATGAATTCACTAACGTCAATACTTTATTAAATTATGACTCAGGGAAAGAACAAAGGGAGCATAGAAATTTTGAACAAGGAGATCATGGAGGCGTCATCGAAGATTGTTGACTCTCCAGCCGAGTTCGTGCAGAAACTTCAAAGCCTGAAGACAAATGTTACTTCATGCTTTATGCAAATATAACAATAAACTTATAAGCAATTTTTAAAAAAAACATCTTTATTTTTAATTTGATGTATAATTTTCGTTTGCTTACATCTTATGATGAGCTATACGAAACTTCAGTTTTCAAAAACCACCAATATAATCACATACCTAACCTGTTTGAAGCAGTGCTCTAATACATTTTGAATTGTTTAATCCAAAATTCTTATAACCAAAGATGACAATAGTTTTGAGCAAAATTTCTTTTTCATTGCTATTAAAATTTGACCATATTTTGTTATCGTTATATACTCGTTTTAGGCCAATTCTTTTTGATTAGATCTTAAAGTTGGCTTTTGTTGAAATCATTTACTAATAGTATTTATTATGAAAAAATATTTATAACTTGAATATTTTCGTTCATGACAATTACTTTGTTCCTGATGTTAATGATGTGAAGTTTCATAATTGCATAAAAAAGAGGTTAAATTCTGATTAAATCACCTCATATCAGTGTGAATCAAAAAGAGGCAAAAAGAATGACTTGATGGAAGACCTGTACAAGAAGAAAAATCAACTGACATATGAGGAACAGGTTTGATCTCTTACTATTTTTAAGTTAGATTCATTTATTCGAAAGTAACTTTTAGAATATTTTCCACAATAGTATCCATATCCCACAAAGATCATTGTCTGTCTATATAGATAGATAGTTACTTATATGTATCAAATGCCTTATAGGTGAGGTTGCAATGTCAGGAGAGCTTGAACTTCACCAAGAATGCTTCCTCCATTGACCTCAAGTATTACTTGTTTCAGTTGTCTGCCTGGCACATCAATTATTAGTCTATGTCTTGATTAAATTCAAATTTCGCATCCAATTGACTGTTTTTAATGCTATACAAGTGCCTCTTGAAATCACTGGAATGTCATATATAGAAAATTTCGGTAATTTTTTATTCATCAACTTGTCATGTTGTAATAATCTAGTAGGTAGAAATTATATTTGATAAATTATTTTCAAAGTTTATTCATTTTCATTAAAGAGAGTTGAAAAAAGCTGTATGTTGCAAAGAGCAGGAGAAAGCAAAGTTGAATAAGGAACTACTAGAAGCTGTATCAGGTATGCCCCCATCTTGCTTATATCACATGTTTAGTACAGTATGTATATATGTTTACTAAGTCAATGTCATTTTAGATGTGATATTTTTAGAAAATTTATTAGACTTCAAGTTGGAGGAATAATTAAATGATTATTACCAAATGTAGACCATCAGAAAGAATGTGACAGGAAAAAAGAGATTTTTCAGGCCCTGCTTGAGCTCAAAAAGATTGAGGGAAACAAGGTTGCATTTCATTCTTAAACTAGTTCATGATCGTTTATAATTTTAAAAAACGAGGTTTGTATCATATGTTAAATAAATAGTATACTTAGTTATTGGATTTTAAATCTTACAGGATCAAAACTTGAAGGCATTGGAGACTGAAATTTCGGAGTTAGTTTCCTCAAATTAATTTCAAATTTAATCTTATTATTTTGTAACGAAAAAAACCAAATAAGAAGAATTTTCAATACATTTATTGAGAATCAGAAGCTATAATTTTCGCTAAGTTTGGGCTTATCATAAGACGTTAGCGAAAAAAAATTAAATCGTAACTATGGTTATATAGTAATTCAAAGACTATAATTAAGAATTAGTTAATTGTTCATAAAACTAACTAATTCTTAATTATAGTCCTTGAATTACTATATGACCATAGTTACGATTTAATTTTTTTCGCTAACGTCTTATGATAAGGCTAAACTTATCGAAAATTATAGCTTCTGATTCTCAATAAATGTATTAAAAATTCCTCTTATTTGATGTTTTTCGTTACAAAATATTGAAGAAAAGTTAATCTTATTATCTAATTTGCTCCTGGTTCATCATAATTATTTGTTTCAAGCAGTATGTTAAACATGTCATTAATAAGAAATTTTTATTTCAATCATCATTGAAAACCTATTGGTGCAACTTTTAAATCTTAATTTTGACAGACAAATCAACAAAAACTATGAACAAATATCCAAAGAAAATAAGAAAAAAACTCAATGGAAAGAAAAAATTTCAGAAAGAACTTTAAATATTGAACAAGTTGTGTCAAAGGAAAAAGAAACTGCTGGCATAATGGTGTTATCAGTAAGTTATTTGTTGAACTTTATAACACATGGAACTGAGTTATATGCATATATTAGTACAAGCTTAAAATTAAATTTATATTGAATTTTTAAAATGTCAGTTTTATTCACTGAAAATTCATTTCCAGATGCAAAATATTAAGAAGAAAGCTCTGGAAATGAGATGATGCTGACATGACTTTTTAACACTGAAATGCCGCAAATTTTTCACCTCTAACGCTTTTTTTTGTTAAAGTTTTTATTTTTCCATTAGTGCAAAAGTTAAATAGAATTACAATTTTAAAAACGTTTGAAGCTATTTGCATGAGTTTTTGCCATACTTTCCGAAAATAATGCTTTCTATAACTTTCACAGTTCTTTTGGTATCCGGATTATAACCCACCGGACAGTTACTTCCCAGACATTTACCCCCTTGGACAATATAACATGAAAATGAATACAAAAAAACAATACATAGTAAAGCGTTCACAGCTGTAAATTATGAGCAATACCACGTAGATATTCAAGTTGGCCACGATTTTCAAATTCTCCTACGAGGGTTGAAAGTCTGTTGGTCACTGCTTCGTACTTTCTTTTTTGTGATGGTGGGTTTTCCTCTGCAGTCATTCTTGCTTGCTTCACTTCGTTGAGCGCCTGTTCCCGCTTTAACACGCGGATAAATTGAATAATATTTGTGTGGTAAGCACTAAAACTGGCCTGCATATGTCGATGCCACCCTTCAACACGATTGTTTGTTCTTGGGAAATCATTTTCCATCCTATCCTTGCAGTTCCATATGATGTGAGGGAACAATGGCTCTGTTTGCGGCCGATAAAAGTATCTTCAAAATAATCCAAAAGTGGCTGGACTTCTTTTAACTCTTCTTCTAAAATATCAAAAATTTCACACTCTTTCCATCGGCACGAAAGCTAGAGCTGAAAGCATGCGGACTTGCAGATTGAATTCTGCATCATCTTTGTACCTCTCCTGGAGTCCACTGCTCTGCACTTTTCTATATACTCTGTGCAAAGTGATAAAAATACCCTTTTATTTCTGCTTCCGGAAATGTTTTTGATGGTGCACGTTTTGATGCCATTTCAAAGTCTATCATGATGTTGCTTTGAGACAAACCTTCTTTCAGCTGAAACAGCCATACGTAAGTTTCTTGTCAGGTAACAGAGCATACACACGTGGCATCACATGACCATGTATATAAGCGTGTATTGAAAAAAATTGATAAAAAATTTTTCGTACTATTTTAAAAGTGCCATCACAGAACCAATTGTCGATGCTTTGAAGCATGTTGAAAATTCGGGCCTTCCGGACTTATGTTTGGTCTGTATAATTTTGAGTGTCTTGATCATCGTCTTCATTTCTGCTCAGCAAGAGAAGCACCATCTGTCATCGGAGAGGGTGAGAGCTGTAGGCACGGGATGTACTAGGATGGCTACTAGTGACCAAATGGTGTTTGCGTATCGAATGATATCCTTTGGCTTGACACCACATACCCAGCGGATCATAGACTTATTGTTACGCTGTAGCATTTACAAAACATCAACTGTTGGAGCCTAGTTTTCGCTGTTATATAACAATGCAGACAGTGCATGAGATTTATATAACTTGTCACGAGATTTCAAGGTGATATGTTTAGAAGTCAATGTTGGAAAGTTTTTGTATTTACGATAGACAACTGAACATCTGGTGGTAACTGCCAGTTTACAACATCCTTTTTGCACACAAAATATCACCAAGGCAGCTAAACTTGGGTTCTACATCCATTGTGGCTTTACCAACAACTACTTCTTTGGCAGGCCTATTATCCGAAGGTGGCGCTAAATTGAGACAGCGATAACATATATAAACATAATTTTTCAACTTTTCACACAAACCACTACATCTCTTGTGAATCCAATGAAAGCATGTAAAAAATTGAGTTCACGCCAACACCTTTGCGTCATACACTGCAAGGAAAATCTTCAGACTTGTTTAGGCTCTCAAAAACAAGCATCGTGAATTTGGGTTTTTTCTAGGGTAAGATAGTTTTTAAGGTTTTTTGTTTTTGCGGAAAGTGGGTCTGTATGAGGGGAGGAGGAAGGGGCTTATTGGGTTTGGCTATGGAGATGATTTTGGGATATTATGTTTTTATAGTGGAAAGTGTTGAATAGGTTCTTGAGGTGTTTGATGGCTGCGGTTCCTAAGTGTTGTCTCATGTTGATTTTGTAGGATCCTTTTCAATTATAGTTTTTGGAGGTTTTGTTTGCGGTTTTTATTGCTGTTTTGGTGATCTTGATAAGCTTTGGCGAAGTGTTTTTATTTTGCCTTTAAGGAATAGAATGCGAATGTTTTGAAATTTTTTTGAAATCATTGACTTTTCTTAAGCCAGTGTGAGCGGTTTTGTTATCTGTAATTGTTGTGTTAGTGGCTGTTGTTGGTTTTTGGGGTTAGGCATGCTACTGTTCTCCATAGAACGTTGGATTTTTTGTTAGTCGTTGTGCTCTTCCCATAGTTTTTGTTTGTGTTTTTGGTTTAAGTGGGATGTTTGGTGGTCACTAAAACCAACTTTAGTGCGTAAAAGGCAGTTTGTCAATATACGTCACATTTTTGTCATCAGAATTGTCTATGTCACAATTAGTTTCATTATTTGTTTCAAGGTATCATCTTCCCCACATAAGGTTGCACTCATTTATAGCAAACCAGTTTCAATCGACTTTTGTGCTAAAGTTTTGTACCTTCCCAAATATGATATTATATAACGACGATATTCACAATAGACAATTTTTGTTACTTTATATAATGGCCAAGCATTTTGGCATGAAGTATCGAGGCCATTTGCAAATAATGGATACCACCACTTCTTGCCTGGAATAAGTTCTTTGAGAGTGGATGTATTGGTTGAAGCGGCCCGTTCCTCCCATGAAAGCATTGTTCAGATTTTAAAACATTTCACTTTTTTGTGAGGTCGTCGTTGACATAAGCATTCGACGCCATGGTTACTACTTTGTTGTCTTTCCATTCCACAAAAGCAATGTTTCGTTAAGTCACCTAGAAATTGAGCAACGTATATCTTTTTCATATCTTTTTCGTTTCACGGGCATTTTTCTATTCTGTTTACTCCAATAGTTGCATTACCATGATGTCTTGATACAGTCTGACAGGAGCAAACACGGGAAAAAATTATTCTTGCGTATTTTTGGTAAAAAAAGCAACTGAAATTCCGCTGATGCTTATATGAAGTGCTGCTTTACACTTGGTACATCTGGTTCTTTTTTCAAAGCACTACTAGCTTTAGCAATACAGGTTTTGAATTGATCATAATTTTTAGAGCGAGTGTGCTGCCGAGGTAGGTGAATTTATCAACTGCCTGTAACCTCTACTTCTTCACTAAAATTTGCATGGTGAGGGTTGTCTGAAGCCGGTTGAAATGTCACTTCTGTCTTTATGGTCAAACTGAAGTTGCCAGAGGCGGATGAAAAAAGTGAAACATACATCTTTTGCGCAGTCGAAGATTTGAGCGCACATTCATCAGCAGAGAAGGTTTCCGATTTCAGCCTCGTTGACTTTTTTGATTACTTGTAAACGTCGGAAGTTAAGAAGTTTCTCATCGCACCAATATTTAATGAAAATAAAAGGTGAATTGGCTTTGAAAGCTTTCATCAAAACTGTTGAAAATGTCAAGCTTTACAGTTTTGAGGCCAATGACACAGCCCTGTTTGACTCCGTTGGTCACTGAAAAAGGCTCTAACCTATAGTTGAACAATTTTATAGTTCACTTCATATTTTCAGATTAACCTATACTTTCAATACCTTTTCAATTTGGACAAGATAAATGTAATGTTACCTGCTATTTGAACCGATTCTTAAAGTGTGTGCATTTTCAAATCACTATGATGGTTGTCTTATTGAAACATAATTTTTCATATGAAAAAGTGTTTTTGACGTTGAGTTTCAAAAAATTGATTGGATAAAAAAACTATTTGAAGTTCAAATAGCTTCAAAATACTTTCACAAGTTACACCAAACGCTCCCGACTCGACACTGAAAGAAGATAAACTCTACAAAAACGTTCTTATATAAACCTATTATATAATTTTTCATTAAAACTTGTGGAAAGCTACTTTCAAAAATTAACGAAATGGTAGAATGTATTGAAATGTCTGCGTCACTGTCCACGTTTGAAAGCTTACGCAAAAATGAATTCATGTCAGTTTAAACTACTTTTCTGTTAATCAATTTATTAATGTTATTTTGAATATAATTTCAGAACACCTGTAAGTTTATTAAGATACGAAGCTTTTCGTTATCAACGTAACACTTTTAAGTATACTTTCATACTTGAAAATGTTACGTTGATAAAAGCTTCGTATCTTAATAAACTAACTAGTGTTCTGAAATCATATTCCTTTTATTGAGGCTTTTGGAAAAAATCATTAAAGTTATTTTTATCAACAATCTTACAAGTCACAATTTTTAAAATATCAAAGTTTTTTAGTTTAGAAATTGTTTTTGAAAATGAAGCTGTTTTAAGTGCAATTTAATCTTAGAATTCATGAAAGGCATACCACCTATATTTGCGCTTGTTGAGTGACAAAAAACTGAAAGTGAATTTTACTGACGGCATGGCACAAAATGATAATCCAAGAAAACTTTAAATTGTTCTTAACTTGGAAAATCGAAAGACATCATAAGCTGGCATTTTACATCTATTTACATACAAAATTTGAATAATCTCAAGTTGAGTTCTTAGCAAACAAACAATGAATATAAAAACTAGATTTACTTTGATTGAATTCTAATTTAATTACTGTATGTTAGTGGATTCTTTTAAAAATTTTTCACTAATGGACTAAAAAGAAACTATTGAATACAAAAATATTTAGTGTGGCTCTTTTTGTTTATATGTGCGTCTGTGGTGGCCGTCAACGTACTCCAGGTAAAATGCCCCTGTAAAGTTATTCAACATTCAATGTACTTTATGAAATTTTCAAGTCGAGTTATCAACAGTAATCAAAGTACTTAATAATGCTACCCTTGTAACAATAAGCTTTCTACCTTTTAACGAATAAAAATTGATGGAATTTCCCTCAACTAGCATTGGCTTATAAAAATAATAACTTATGATTTCTTCGATAAATCGACGTAAAAAATTTTCAAACTTATAACACACTTCTTAGGTTAGTACGATGAAAAAATAAAATTTGTATCCTTCAAAGAATTATTTTTATTTAAAAAGTGGTCAATTTTAAAGGATAAACTTTTATACCGGCTCAAAAAAATCTAAAAACTAGATACGCATTCAAATAAATTTCAAAACCAACGGAAAAGGGAATTACCTGGAAATAAATCACTGGTACTGCACTGGGGTTTGTAAGGAGCTGTGGTGGTTCAACAGTTGGTAAATACAACATAAAATATTTTAAAAAACCCTATTTATACAAAAATATTTGTTGATCATATAGTTTGTACTGACCAAGATGATGTGTTTTCTCCCTCAACGTCATCATCTCTTCGAATTCAGCAGGCGATACTTTGCTTCGTTGGTTGAGACTGCAATGGTATGAGACAATACCAATTTATATAACATCTGATTCGACACTTCAACATAAACTGTAGATTGAATGCTAAATCAACAAAATAAACTTTTGCTACTGGCTCTATACTCGGTTTATAGTGCGTCATAAAAAAACTCGTAAGTAATTAAAATGAAACATATTTCTGATAACATATAATAGCCTAAACCAAATAGTGAGGGGAAAAAACAGAGTATTTATTGACTTAATACTTGAAGCTTTTCGTAAGAAAAACAAATTATCAAGTAACCTGTCTTGAAAAGTGAGATTTTTTACGAAAAGCATCGTGTATTTAACTAATAAATACTTTGCGTTTATTTTCCTCACAAATACCTTCTATGAATGTACAAAACCTTGTGGTGATATGTCTCATGGAGTGGAATAGGGAGGTCATTGTATCGGAAAGACAAGGTTGGAAAGTGACTGAAAACATGGAACTAGCGAAACCGGAACCATATGAAAACAAAACTATCTTCTTACTTAACAAATCTTCTGCCTTCTCATGACTGTAGTTTCGAAAAATAAAATAAATTTAAGTAAATACTAAACACGTATAGATCAGAACACAATTATAAGATAGTATTGAAAAATAGAATAGCCTGAATTGTAAGGGAAAACTTATAAAAAATTTGACATTTAAAAAAATTTTTAAAAGCTTCGTGAATTACTTGATTTAATAAACTGTTTTCGTACAATTGAACACTATTAATATTAAACGTTCATTACTTGAATTACAAGAGCCTTATAAAACAAGAAACAATGATTTTTAAATAATTCCATTCTTAATAAAATGCCTTTTGTAAGAAAATCTTACAATGAACTCGAAAATTTAAGATTCTATTACGAAAAACTTTGTAATCAAAAGGTTGCTTCTTCATTTAGCTTAAAAACACTTGAGGTCTATTAAATGTCACTTGATGAAATCTAGTTAGTATCTAAGAGCTTTGTACTTTTGATTGAAAAAATGAATTTATGATTTTAACAACTTCATAAAAAACCTTTATCTCTACTCAAAAACTCTTTAAAGGGTTGAAAAGACAAAGAGATATGCACTTGTGGATGAATGCTGCGAGACCCCCGTACAGAGATGGAGTGTAGAGGTTGCCAATCTGGTTGGAGAGAAGAAGATGAGGCTTGGTCTTATGACTGAAGACTTTGGAGCTGGCCTCCATAAATGCCTTCTCTACGTCCTTGTCGAAGTAACTGCTGTCGAGTCTTGTGCTTCTGGGAGATTTGAATTAATTATTTGTTGGGAATCATTGAAGATTAGTCAGCACCCAGTGTTGGCTTGTGAATATTGTAGAGATAGCGTTTAACATTTTAACGGCAGTTTCAAAAGTTTACGACTACTACCAAACAATATCATGTGAGAAAATTTTGAACAAAAATTTTTTTTGATTTTTTATTGAACGTTTTTGTTTAATAATTTGATCAAGCATTTAAAAAACCACAACAAACAACATCAAGAAACATAACTAAAACACAAAATGAAAATCAAAATTAACACAGAAAAAGGTGGAACATACTTAAAACTCGCTAAGTTAGAATAATTCAAGTATGATGATTCGGTGGATGACACAAAATCATTGAGAGCCAATCTGGCCAGTGACTTCTGCACAAGTTTGCAATAGGGTGAGTGGAAGAGGAAGGCGTCTGCATGATTCAAGTTGAACTCCACGTCTGCGCAGTGAAGTAATGACGTAAGACAACGTTTATGGAGATGTATTATATAAAATTATGTAGTGAATAATGTTCATCCATATAAAAATTATATACACATGGATTTTTGTTGATTTAATAGTGTGTATGCTAAGAGAGTTAAATATATTAAGTTTAAAAAATGATGAAAAATAATTAAACATACAAAAATTGAATTTCTATTGAAAACCAATTACTTTAAATATTCTCAATAATTGAATAACCACTATCAAATGTTTCTGAGTGGTATTTAAAATATCGAAAAAACCTTTTGAATTAGTCATTGTTTCATTTTTTAATCTAGCTTATTTTAAAAACTTAATGCAGCCATATGCAAAACCTTATAAGCATTTCAAAATAGTTATACTCAGTATAACAAAACAGCATCCATAAGACAGAGTTGAAGGAGCAACTGAGGCGCATATTAAACAAGTGAATGTTGTTGCACAAGTACTAATGCACAATAACACTCACCTTCACCCTTGTGCTTCATGTGCTTGGCTTTGTATCCTTTGTAACACTGATCAAGAGCATTCAAGTAGCACTTGACTGAAAGTCTGCTTGAATTAACAGAATTTTTCTATTCATTAATAAAAATCAAAAGAATAAATTTTGATCTGAATTTCATTATAGATTTATACCTTAAAATTTGGCACGTTTCACAATACTTCGTTCACATTTTAATGTCATACTTCAAAACTAAAAGAACACCTAATACTCAATAATGGCTACAAACTTGGAGAAATTGAAAAAAATTGATAAAGGCATATTATTAATGCCACAAATGCTAATTTTTGATGATGTTATGCACTGACTTTCCATCGACAACAGGAAATTCTGAGAGAAGGTTGGGTTTGTAGAAGTCATAAGCATGGCCCATGTAACTTGAGCGTAGTCCTTAAGTTTTTGGTTATTCATTTTATGTAATATAAATATACATGCATATTTCATGTTAGTTTTCTTTTATATTTTTCGATGAATTTTGAACCTCGGAGTTTATCACCCTTATAATTAAATATATAGAACTTGAAACAAGCTTAACTTATCGCTTAAGAACAGAAAATCTTCAATTTTTATGACTGATTAATATTTATTGCCAAGACCACCCGCCTCAAAGCAAGCACCTCGATCAAAGACAAGAGGGGCATCACTGCCCAACAACATGGCCACTGCTCCTGCACCTCCTGTGGGCCGAGCATTCCCTGGCAATTTGATATCTATTAGCATGAACCATTACAAATATTTATGAATTGATTTGAAACTTGATAAAAATTTATGGTAAGGCAATATGATAACTTCAACTCATATTTAATGCTTATGTTATACATCATTGAATTTAATACAGTTCCGTAAAGGTTGTGACAAAATAAGAATTATAAATATATATTAAAGTGAAAAATTATATTTTAGTGACGTTTAACCTAATAAGGTTCAATATCATTTCCTTAAAAATAACGAGTTTGATATAATTATGATACCTGAGGCATATACAGCTATGTCACCACACACCACCAATGCATATCTACCTAGAAGTTTGGTAATAAATCTTTTCAAACGTTTTTGTCATTTGATAAATCAATAATTTTTTACCAATCAAAACTATTCAATAGCCCCTTTTCCTTTGCGCTTAAAGTGATTGAGAAGATTTGCACTAAATATGCTCAGCTATATTTATCATTCAATAAAAGTGAGACCTAAGTCTTTTTAGACATACAGATTTTTTGCAGAAATCTGACTCCAAATAAATAACTTGTTTAATTAAGTTCAAACCCATATAATTAGATATGTTTAAAGCATCACCCTTACATAAACTGACTATGTGACTTTTCTGCCACTCAGTGTATACAGTATCAGTATCATTTTATTGTAGTCAACATCTTTCCTTTTTCCAAAAGGTCACTGATTTATTTACATGACCTAACCCTCTCTCTCCATTTCACCCTATCATAGGCATCTTCGAGGCCTACCTCAAGGCTACAACAAAGGTTTTCCATCATACTTTTCCAAGCTAACCTTGGCCTTCCCCTTCTTCTACTACCTTCAACCTTAAACCTCCACGCCTGCTTAACACAACCATCAGCCCTTTTCCTTACAACATGACCCAGCCATCTCAAACTCCCTTGCCTCACCACTTCAACAATCGTACTAACCAACCCCAATCTAACCATCAACTCTTTTGTGCTCACACCATCAGCTAGCATCAAAGATTATGGTTTCAATGAGCTCTCACATCCTATTATCACAAAGCAACCAGCAGAATTGAGTATTTCAGCAACAATACTTGAAGATCTTGCTGCTTTCCAAAAACTCATTTTTTTACTAGTACTTTCTACCATTTCTGTGATGATAAGATCACTGGGACCTCAAACAAGGTTCATTTCAGACATCTCATGAATTCAATATTGAGTAGAAGCAAATAATGCTCTCTCCACGCTTCTTCTTTGAAGTAAACCTCCAGAGACAGCTGGTTATCATAATTTCTCACAGACTTGACCTAAATAATGCCCTGATGTTTTGGCATGTTTGCTTAGAGTTTGAAAATTAAAAATATTCATTCATAATTATTATATTCTATATTCACATAAAAATCTACATTAAGATAAAAAAAAGTTCAACACAATGATATATACCATCCCAATAGCTAGATTCAATCCAGTTAATAGCATTGAAAAGAGCAGCTGTGCCCCCATAACAAGCATTTTTGCAGTCAACTCCTTCTACATTTCCCCACAAAATATTCTCAGCTTCCTTCACTTCTCCTTTGTTGTTCTCACTTAATAACTGCATCAACACTGTTTTGACACTCTTAGATTTGTCTATTATTGTTTCTGTACCTACCTGAAAAATCATGATTTTGAAATAAATAAATTCAATTTCATTAATGATTAACAAACTTCAAAATTTAAGCTGTTTTCTGATGAACATTTCAAAGTAACTTTAAGAATAAATAACCTACTTCAAGCCTCCCAATTTTTTCTGGTGGGATCTTGTTATTTTTAATAAGATTGTTAGCAACAGTCAGACATAATGAGTTTATATCTTCTCTGTCTGTGCAAAACCCCATCTTTGCTTGACCAAGTCCTTTAAATGCATTTTTATGAATAAAATAATCAAATTCAAAATTTCAGGTAGCAAGCAATAATGTGTTTGACCTCTAAAAAGTTTTATTTAACCTTTATAAATAACTTGAATTTTTTTTATTTATATATTATATATTAACCTATAGTGTATTTTCCAATTGAAGCTTTATCATATTCTTCCAATTCAGCTTGATCTACATATTGACTTGGAAAGTATACCTAACATTGAAAATTTAATTTATATTTCAAAATATAATACTTCCACGATAAATTTTTAGAAAGTATGGAACAAGGCATGACTTAATAAGTGATACATACGCTAATTTCAGATTTTAATAAAAATTTTTATTTATCATAAAAAGTGATTTTTCTTATGATTCACCTCCATTGCAATAATTCCGACATCTTTAGGCCAAGTCATTTTTTATAAAGTTTCTAATCCTTATTTTTTCAATTTAAATAGCAGACTGATGAATCGAAGGATGATGAAATATGAAGAATTTTAAAGAAAATATAATGAATTTGATCAATTCTTCACAAAAAAAATCAAAAATCTTATGTTAAATTTACAATTTGAACATCATTATTAAAGACTAAAAAGTTTCTGCATTCTTCATGTTAAAAAGTGCAAAGTTCGAGAACCAAGAACCAAAATATAAGGTTTCAAAATATACTTTTGAAAAAACTATTAAAAATATAAATTAATAATAACTTTAATAAACTCGCTTGAAATGAAAACCAATAAAAGGACTTATTACATTTTTTGAAAGCCGCTCTATACAATTGAATTATTCATTAAATTTTTGGTTTTCATCTCAAGTGTTTCTTATTGAGCAACATTAATCCAAGTTTGATTTTGTGTAGATATTGGCTTTTGCCTCTATTCGTAGAAACTTTTCCTTTTTAGCTTTTTAATGTGTGTGGTCGTTTTAGTTGAAATATGGTTTAAGTATACGCCAATGAGCTTATCTAATGATTTTTAGTCAAGAATGTAAAGGGTCTAGCGGTTTTTTGTGTTTATCATAAGTTCATGCTTCATTACCCTAATCAATGTGCTGTGAATCAAAAACTCTAAACAGATCCTTATACATATTTTGTTACAAATCTTTAGTAGTGAGCTTTGATAAAGCCTGTGCTCGATCCATATTTTTAAAATGTATCAAAGTTGAAACTTTTTACTGAATAAATATAGTGTCATCAATGCCTTTTCCCTGTTTTACCATTTTTCTTATCTCACCAAACCACCCTTGGTTGAAGATCATCATTGATAACTAATGGAACTAGTTTTTTTTATGGTCCTAAAAAGCCTTTAACTTTTAAATATAAATAATTAAATTAAATTTTGAAAAAACAATATCAAAGTATTGTTTTTCTATAAACAACTTGTTATAACATTGGGAATAATTTACCAAACAAAAGGTGTTCCTATTGACTAATAACTCAATATGCAATAAAAAATTATAATGGACACCATAAAAGATCAAATAAAATAATTAAAGAGAATTTTTGTTATTCTTGAACTCAATATAAGAAAAAACAACTTCTTACTTATTTCATACTGATGTTTTTTTATAAGAAGGTCTAACTTATCAAAAACTATAGTTCTTTTAGCATGAATGTATTTTCAAAACGCCTTATTTTGACGTGTAAAACCAAAATGATCTAAGTTTACGATGACTAAACAATTTAATAATCTTTTTTATCTATTTTATTATACATTGCCATTATTTTTTCAGAGGCTTTATATATGAAGCGGAAAATATTGAGGCATAAAGAATCAATGCTTTTTATTAGTGGATCATGCACTTTTTCTTTTTTGATTCATGAACGAAATGTTAATATTACCTGACTGTGCTCTATCTTAAGGTCAGTTTTTATGAATAAATCTAAACTTGTTCATTAAAAATTTCAACTTTAAGTTTTTTTACGTTTATGTAAAGCTTTAACTGAAAATTGCTTTAATTATTGAACAATCTATGTTGAATTACAAAAATTTTTAGTCTTAGTTATTATTTTTAAACATTTCAAAAATACGAAAAATGAAAATAATTGAATAGTATTCAAGAAAACATGAAAATATCAAAAATGTAAAAAACTTAAAAAAGTGAAATTATATTTTGTTCTTTGTGTTACCACATCTATGCAAAATGAAAACTTCGAAAGTCTTCAAGTTAGTTTTATATACGGAAAAACATTCTCAACGCTACTTTTCTCTTATTTCTGAAAGATCTTTTCAAAAATATTGACGAATTTAAAAACAACATTGGAAGAATAACTGAGTCCCGTAATAAAAGCTTTTATCGGTTCAACCTACATGGCCGTTGTAGAAATACATATAATCATTGTTGTTTCTTATGTCTCCATTTTTAATAGAGGTTTTATTTATTTTTGCATTATTATCATTTTTAATAACAAAAAGGTTGTTATTTGATGAGTCATTTTTGTGAGGGTTGGAGTTTATGACTATCAATGGTGGCTCGTCATGTTGCAAGTTGCTCTTATTTGTGCCAGGGTTGCCGTCTCCATTTAAAAAAAACACGTTTTTATATTTAATACTGTTGCCAAGTTTCTTTTCGTTTCTTCTCTGAAAAGCGTTTCTACTTTTTGGAGGGTAATACCCAATGTGATTTCTTTCATAATCAGGTGTAAAATTTCTATAAGCTGCAGCTAATTCAAGATTTCTAAAATCTGAATTATATACAACCAAAATATCATTGCTTAGAGAATTGCTTTTATCATCAGAAGCATCATCATAGGAGTTGACAGTGGATGCGTTGTTGTGTTTGTTGGAGATCAGTTTATGTTTGCTGTCAATGTTTTGAGGCACATTTGAAAAAAAAAATGCGTCTCCATCGGGTATTGTTTCCAATTCAGAATCATTTTGGTATAAACTATCAGCACTTCTTTCAAGCTCATTTTTGACATGATTTATTTTCAAAGGATGAACCGCATGGTTGTTTCTGTCAAATTTTTGTTTCAAACTCGGTACTTGAGGGGCGGGTCTTTTAGACTTCAAATCAATTTGGTCGTCAGAATTGGTTTCAACATTCTTTCCACTATGCTTCAAACCATTTTCAACCAAGAAAAAGTTCCCATCGACGTTTCTCACTTTTTGTGCGCTTGAATAATTTTTCATATTGTTGGCATGCATGTCAAGTGGTGTGACCTGGGACTGGGTGATGGGAGACAAGGTGATTCCTGAGTTATCTCCATGGGGATTGACATAGAAAGCGTTTGTAAACGATGTTATAGGACTGTAGAAAAGAAATTTGAAAAATTTAGGCATTTACTAAATTTAGTTTAATTAGAAAATTATTTCCAAAAAGCTAAAAATCATGTAAATCGCATAGCAAGATAGCATGAGCCTAATAAAAATGCCTCCTCAACAAATTGTAATCTTACTCTACTACGGCAGTTTTCTTTTCTTTGTTCCATAGCATTCTTATTTTTTTCATTTTGCTGAATTGAATTAAAAAATAAAAGATTAATTTTTAGTTATTGAACGGCTTAAATTTATTTCATGTGCATGTAAAGTAAATTACCAGCAGAGACAAAAAGCCAACACCAACAAAGCCAAAAGAGCCAATGCTAAGCCAACTCCTAAACCAACTTTACTAAAACTCTTTGAGTTTTGGGGTACCAGATCTTCATTGATTGGTGTAGTTTTGATATCTGTCATGGGAGATGTTGGTGATGTAGGAATGCCTACTATAGGAGGCTCAGAATTATCCCCTTGAGAAACTATATTCAGTGGAGTTGTAAGCGCAGTTGTAGGCGTGATTTTTATGGGCGTTGGAAGGTCAGTTGTTTTAATGGTAGTTGTCATAGTGGTAGTAATACTAGTAGTAATAGTTTTTGTACTAGTTGTGGTAGTAGTAGTAGAAGTAGTGGTAGAGGTAGTAGTAGTAGTAGTAGTAGAAGTAGTGGTAGAGGTAGTAGTAGTAGTAGTAGAAGTAGTGGTAGAGGTAGTAGTAGTAGTAGAAGTAGTGGTAGAGGTAGTAGTAGTAGAAGTAGTGGTAGAGGTAGTAGTAGTAGAAGTAGTGGTAGAGGTAGTAGTAGTAGAAGTAGTGGTAGAGGTAGTAGTAGTAGTAGTCGTAGTTGTAGAGGTAGTAGTGGTAGTAGTAGTTGTCGTGGCTCTATATGTTATATCTGAAAAAAAAATTAAGTCGACTAAATGCATTCTCTACCTGTTTATAAAACATAATAAATTTTATTTTTTAATCATGACCACTAGCAATAATGCTTCTTTTGAAGCTTACCAAAAATATTTTTTTGAAAATTTAAGTTAAAAGTTAAATAAAAATAAACAATGCTTCTAGAACCTTCCTCAGAAAACAATATATTCATCTCACACACCGACAATACATCTTTCCTTCTTTCATCGCCCATGGAAACCAGAAGCACATACCTCCCTAACATTACTCTGTTTAAATAGTTCAATACAAAGTACAACTTAAAAATTACCATTTATAGGAATAAAATTTTAAATCCAATTATAAAAATAATTCACATTATTAATTAAACTTTTAAATATTTTATTTCTTAAAAACCCATTAGAATGATTTACAACAAGTTGCATGCATTTGACAAACCTTCCACAAGGCAAGTAAAGCACAGTTCCCCAAAGAAGTTCATTGATAACATCATAATTTTGATACCAATGACACAATTCATCGCTGTATTCATCCCCATTGTTGTGGAGTTTTGTAAAGTTGGTCGATGGATTATCAGAGATATACACACGAAAATTTTGCATGTAATTGTAAGCAGTGAACTCTGGAAGTTAATATGCAGTTAATGCTCCCATAATAATCATCCCTTTAGTTGAAGGAAATTTTACATGCGGTTACACCAATGAACGCCAACAAAATATTAGTTTGGAACTTTTGAAAGTCATCAGACACAAAAAGCGCTAAAATATTAATATTCAAAACCCCCATATAAAAAAAACAATATAACATCCTAGTTTTATTTTTCAAATCAAACACTTTCAACGGTCATTAACTGAAATAAACCAAGCTTTTCAATATTCACTAGTTACCATCCTCTAGTAACCCAAAGATTTAATGTTACCTAATGTTGATATCTCCTTATAAACTAGTTTAGATTAGAAAATAGTATGCACCTCCTGTATTAATGTTGCTTATGAGAACTGTTGAGATTTGCTTGCTTTCTTTCAGATCCACTCGCAACCACCCGTTCTTCACTGTTGTTTAGAGGAATACGGAATGTTGATCCTTATTCTGATATCAATCGTTTCGATTCAATATTTCTATTTCAAAGCTTTCAATTGTTTTCAATACTTTATTCATAAAGTTCAATTCCCTATTTAATTTGTTTAACCTTCAATGAACTTTTATATTTTCATTATTTATTGCTCTCATTTAGCGCACCTTGTTGGTTATAATATATCTGAAGAAGCAACCTCTCATGCTCACAGAGTCCGTTGCAGTGAAGGCACACGAATTAATGTTCTCATCGAAGACATACTCAGACAAGTAGTTGTTGTACTCTTGATATGACTGTGTTACCACGGTTTTTGAAGGATCTACTTGACTTAGAACTGTAATATATGGTTTTTTAAAGATTGGTTAGAAAGTAAAATTAAGTTAACTTATATTAATAATACAAATCTCTAGAGCGAGCAACTGAAGAGCGGATCTCATTAGTAGAAAATATTTTTAATGCTTTTAAAGCTCTCAATAAATGCTCATGGAATATAAAAACTTATATTTAAATAATAGGGTTTGGTATTTCGATAAAAAGACCCACGGCCAAGCTTAGGCCTGCCATACACATACACTTCTGCAACTGCCAAGAGGTTCATGTGTGGGTCGGCATGTTTCTTGATGGTAACATACCTGGAGAGAATGTCATGGTTATTAATATATGTTATTGAACTTTGACATGTAAGCCTTTCTTTATTCATAACTTAATTATGTACAAAATATATATATTTTTCCACATAGATGCACGTCTTAAATCACACGTGTGCCTAAATATTAATAACAGTTTAGCGTGTGGTTTGTTCAAGTATGATACGTGACAAACAACAATGATGAAGTTTAATATGAAAAAATTGGCAAATATATTATAGTTATTCATTTATTCTATTGAAAATTAAGATTTCATTGGGGTTCATCGTTAAATGAAATAAAAAATTTAAAAAATCTCTAATTCACAAAGCTTTTGAGATAAATATCTTTATTGGAAAAGTATCTGTTTGAAAACCATTTCAGTCTCAATGACCGTTTCTTAAAACACAAATCCCAACCTTCCAAAGATGAAGTCATGTTTACAAAATTCTCCATACAACTCTTTGGGGGCTGTTAGAAGTATTCAAATCTTTACATACCTTTTATGTATCACATCTCTATGACATTTATTTTAACATTGCATTACATCGCTTAAAGTCCATACAAAACCTATAAGAACAACCGACCAAGGGCTTGTTGCGAAGAATGAACAAAGCAAGTTTGGTGCGCAGGTGTGATGAAGGGGTCGTTTGTCACTCCTGCAAACACTATGAAGTTCTGTAGATACATGGACGCTGCGAGGGAGCAGTGATGTGTTATAAGGTTTCGGAGATACTGGTGAATTCATCAATCAGTTTTTAAAAAAATGTACCTTTCAAAATGAGTTTTTTGTATAATTTAAAATTAATTTTTTCAAGTTGCATCAACTTATTACAATCAATAAAGGAGTTTCATTAGATAAAGTATCTAAAAAGCAACGTTTTTGAATTCAACATGAATAAACTCTCCAAGATACTAAATTTTTGCCACTAAATTCTTTATATTAACTAGGTACGTTCTGCAATATTTAAACCAATTACTTATTTTCTATGATATCAAACCATTATCGTTTCCTAATTCATCAAAAAACTTTCAAAATACTAGTACACAAAATCAATAAAACTTCCATAATTGACAACGACAAACTTTCATCGTGCGAATTGACCACTGCCACTTTTTCAATCACATAGAAAAGTCTAAGATCAAGCTGGATCCACGCCGGTGATAGGTCGGAGGGGTTTTCAATAAAGGAGTAAGTCAAGCTGTTTCTATCAAATGAGTTGGAAGATGGATGTGTGGAATGGTCGGTGGACTGTTTCGAATCATCAGCAGAGAGAAGAAAATGCGAGACTGAATGAATTATTTCAGCAAAGTAAAAAAATTCAAGAATATTATATTTTGAAAAGATTAATATGCAAAAATCATTTAAAAAATTCAATTTTGAACTTAGAAATTGAAAAAATAATTCTTTCTCACTGGTAGGTGGAAACAGCGAGGATAAAACAACGAGAAGGAATGCAGGATACATCATGTCACATAAACTTTTAAAAAAACCTCCAGAAACTTCATGGAGGAATCCATTCAAATTTTATGACCAGTTAATTGATTATTTTCATGACGAGTTTCAAGATGGTCTGAAACAAATATATCGTAAATAGACAATAAAACCTTACCTTTACGAAAGAATTTAACCTACATATCGTGGTGCATTTATTGATATACTATGTCATTAGGGTGCACAGGATTGTTATATGTGCATAGGCTAGTCTCTCAATGTGTGTCAATATCTTCAAGTAAAAAATGCAAAGTCTATGTGAACGCTTTAGGGATTATTTATTTGTTACTTAATAATAATGATTGTCATTCCATGTGATGAATTATGATATCCAGAAATTTTCTCAAGACCAACTAATCTTGAATTAATATTAATTTGAGATTGTAATTAAGAATGAACACGAACTCCAAGCGATGTGTAAAGCTTATTTAATTCGTTGAGAAAGTGATATGTCGGATTAAGCATATATTAATTGTTTTTTATGCTTTGCTAACAGTTGCTAAGCTATTAAATTATTTCAACGTTCCTAAAAAAATCAATTTTAAAATTTAGAAAATACAGACGAAACATCAAAACTGGCCCACACTCGCTCATATATACTTATCCACACACAAGCTTTGTTTATGCGCATTGCCTGGTTTTATTACACCAAACATCGGCACTAACAATTTAAAATTTATCGCTATTTCCTCTTTCAAAAATATTTCAATGAAATTTGGCATAATTTAAAGGTCAGCTTACCGCTTCAGTAATTTTCATGCATGGCTGGCTGGAACTTGTTTTATCATGTTGATTTTCGTGTTAATCAAGCATTGTTCGTGTGTCTGAACGTGTTTCAATGGAACACAACTTAAATGTCTGAAGATTTTTAATCAATATTTGCTAAATCGTATTTATGAAAGAGTTCAAATTTTAGTCATGAAAAATAATATAAAAACTTAATGAAGCTAGATACGAACACCAATGCAGTTCCACATATGCTTACCTTAGTGATCTTGATATCAATCGTCCTTCGGTTTATGTTGATGTCCAACTTGAATTATTCATCGATCAGACAATAAATCATTTTATATAAATATTTGATCCTAATATTGTGAAATTTTATTACTTTTTAACGACTAAAGTAAGAAATTTCAAAATGCCTACAAAATGTGGTTACAAAAGGCTTTGTATATCCACAATAGAATTCATCGTTTGTTAAAACAATGCAGTTTTATTTCATTTTCATCTTAGCCTCATTGTGATTGGTAAAATAAAAATAAACTTTCTTTCTATACAACTTTCAACGGAAACTTAAAAAAATACATATAAAGGGAATCCAAAAAACCCGAACTCCTCGGATCTGAAGTTTTATGGGTCATTGTAGGTCCAAGTGAACAGCGATTTGTCTGAACCGTACGTAGCAAACCTTTAAGATATTTGTAAATTTGTATGAATGTGGGAAAATTTGCAAAACAAAGTTATTTTCAGCAAGTAAATATAAAATAGTTAAAATATACCTTCTGAAACAAATGGCATTATACTTAAAAGTTCGTATTGAAATTACATAAAACTTGTTTTATTCAACACATTGTGGTCAACATGGCTTAGACTTCATTGAAAAATAAATATTATCTTAAACTTCAATTATAGTTATAAATAAATAAGCTTTCGAAAAAATTAATTGATTAATTCAGTTTCAAAAATTTTACAAAATTATATAGAATATTCATTTCAGAATGCTACACTAGACTAGAAAACTTTAAAAGCCTCGTGAAAATTTTCCGGGTAATTAGTAGAAGGCCATCGGCATATAATTAATTGTGAGCAGCAAATAAAACGCAAATAAAGCAAATAGTTTCAAGAAATGCTATAAAATTAGTTTGAATTAAAACAATATATACGATATTGAGAATTATGACTAAATAGAGTTGTGACATTTTTCAGGATTTCAAACATGAACACACTTCGTTCCAATCAAACAATACTTACGCATAACCTGTAAATATTTGACTTGAATGAAATCTGATCTTTGAGAAATTTATTTAGATTCTTATGAATTAAATTTTTTTTTGTCTCCCAACAAACTTCGCGCAGTGTATATCATATTTTAAATGAACCAAACCTTTTTCAGTTGTCTACTAGAGAATTTTTCTGTTTCACTTTACCAGAAATTTTTATTGAAAGAACTAATTTAATTTCGAATGATGAAAAATTTAAGAAATAAAAATATCTAAAAACATATACTTCATGCACAACAACAACTATTCCCTCCCTCAAGCCCACCTTCTTTCAAACTCCTCAAGGTCATATAATCATTTTGAGAAAGATACACATGGATGATGGAAATTAATTTTAGAAGTTACATTTGATGCCACCCAGTGAACTGCTACCTTGTGGTAGTCGGTAGCTTGTGTGCCTCGAGGACCCTAAGAGCTAAATCAGCTAGAGCTGTGCTCTTGGTAAGGTCGCCATGCCAGTCAGGTCAAAGAATAGAAGTCAGACTAAATTTAATTTCTAGCCCTCCAGGCTGGGGGTTTGGCCTCGGAATAAAAACCTTGTTCTGGAAAAAAATGATCTTACAAAAACAACAACAACAAAAAATTTTTTTTACACATGTGTGCAGTGTCTTTTTTGGAGACTTTTATGACTGGTAAAGATGAAAGCTGCAAAAAAGCCACTGACACGAAAAGGAATGTTCTGAGCACTAGAGTAAAGACCAGAATTGGTTTTTCGAATGTGAGGACAATGTTTGATGCAGCAAGGTTGGCGAAGATCACTGCAGAAATAAGATAATACAAATTGCATATCTTAGGTTACAGTGAAAGCAGATGGACAAGCAATAGAAAAATTAAAACATCTTTTATATTTAAGCCAGAAGAATATCCAACACCAAAAAGAAGTAGCCATAATTCTAAAAAAAGATACAGAGAGGCAAATGCTAGAATGGAAACCTGTGAGTAGCAGACTCATTAAGTTGAGAATGAGAGGGAAGCATCTTAAAATGACTATCCTGCAAGGTTACAACCCGGCTAATAACAAAGAAAATGTGGTTAAAGACTTATTCTACAAACAGCTACAGGCAGAAGTAGAAATAACCCTTCAGCACGACATACTTGTTGACATGGGTGAAATAACTTTGGAAGTCGAAAGTGCTAACAGGAAATGAAAGAGTCTTTGGGGAAGCACGGATGTGGTCTCATGAATGAAAATTTTGCAACAATAACAAACTGCTAGTAAGAGGCACCCTGTTTCCACACCGTGACATTCACAAGCTCCCTTGATACTTGCCCAATAAAAAAGATAGGTACCAGACCGACCATCTACTAATCAATGGAACATGGAGGCGATCACTTATTGATGTCAAAATGAAGAGAGATGTAGACATCAGCAATGACCATCATTTTTAAGTTACTCTCATGCAAATTAAACTAGAATACGAAAAATAACATCTAAAAACCAAAGCGCTTTGATATAAATGAACTTCAAAATCAAAATGCTTTCACCATGATTTCATTAGAGCTTTTCAAATTGAACAATAAACTTTTGAAAAATTCAACAATAAATTTGAAAAAACTATCAACAAAAGTAATATTTTAACAAAATAAAAAGTGCAGAATTCAATTCTTGTAGAAACTGTGTCAAACTTCAGGCAATATTCACTAAAACTGATTCAGACCTTCATGGTTGCGTCTTCTTGTGCCTTGCCAGCTTTGCAGAACATGTTAAGGCTCAGGTACTTACCTCTGACAATCGCAATCGACAAGAGTTGAAAAAGCCAACTTGTCTCCAGATTGACAAAAGTACGTTCCTTCATTTTGTTGCCCAGTTCCAATAAAAAACTTCTAGTGGCTGGGCCAGAAGTCTCAAAATTTTCACCCTTCAAGTGAAAAACCGATTTCAAGCGCTGCAAAACGCTGAAGCAAACAGCAATGAAGTCAACACAATATACTCGAAGATAGTATCAGCATACACAAAAAGCTGTGATGTTTGTTTGGGCCCAAAAGTAAAAAACAGAGCAAAAGAGTGAATTAAACCAAATACGTGTAAGGCAGTCGATGCCAGACGTACTTTAAACAAGAAGTTGACGGATGTTAAGTCAGAGAAATTGCATGATAAGCTTAGGAAACAATACAAAGAAAGGGAAAAACAAGTAAAAAAAATGGTACGAGTTGACAAAAGTTTCTATGCAGATAACCTCAAAACACAGGTTGAAGCTGTATCAAAAGGAGAACTTGGACGGATATACAAGATCCCCATACTTGTTTGTGGCAAGCCTTACAATAAATTAGACTCTCCCACCAAAGACAAAGGCGGAAAGCTTATTACCACTGAGAGAGCAGAAAAAGCGTTGAGCTGAACACTTCAAAGAAATATTAAACCAGCCTCCACCTACACAAAAAAAATATTTCTCCAGCTGCATCAGACCTCATGATCAGTCTTGATCCCCCATCAACGCTCGAAATAATTCTAGCCATAAAGTCTCTGACAAGCACCAAAGCATCTGGGCATGACTTCAATGAAGAACTTTTCAAAGCAGATCCAATCCTAGCAGCTAACATATTTCAGCTCCTGTTCAAACAAATATGACAAAGAAAATGAGTACCTACAAAGTGGGCAAAAGAAATCATTTTTTAGATCCCCTAATAAGGCTCAAAAATTGCAGGGAAATTTCTACAGTAAAACTTTAGATTATGAAGATTTATAAGAACACATAAAGAAAATTTGTCATAATTCATTAATAATTTTAACTCAATAAAAATTTTCTCAACGTGATCTTATTAATCCTCAAATTTGTAGTTTTACTGTAAAAATCAGTTTTACAAAAAAACTGCAGAGAAATTACTCTACTTTTTATTCCTTGCTAAAATTATCCTTCAGCGATTAGCAGATGCAATGGACAAAACCCCAAAAAAAGAACAGACTGGATTCCGCAAAGAAAGATGTGTAGAACAGATTTTCTTTGTGCGCAACATCATTGAGCAGTGTTCGGAATGGCAAAGGCAGCTTTGCATAAGTATCGTAGGTTTGGAGAAAGCCTTTAACAGTGTTCATAGAGAGAGTCTGTGGTTGGTGCTGAGATCATATAGAATTCCCCAACACTTAATTCAGTTTTCACACTAACTCTAGTTGCAGTGTTAGAGGTAATGACATATGGTTTGAGGTCATGACAAAAGTAAGACAGGGTTGTGTGATGTCAGCATTGCTTTTCAACCTCATCATTGATTGGGTAATGCGCCGCACTACAGAAGCTGAAACAAAAGGAATCATGTGAACTTCTTTTTTTTACATTAGATGACCTTGATTTCGCAGATGATCTAAGACTAATCTTCCACAAACATCGTCACATGCAGTATAAAACGGACAAACTGTTTTTTATAGGCCAGCAGGTTGGACTCAAGATCAGCCAGAAAAAAACTGAAGTAATGACTATCAACGTGCCATTACCAATTCCAGTGAAGCTTGAAAAACAGGATCTTTGTAATAAGTTTACACATCTTGCCCAAAAACAACATGGAATCGGACAGAAGAAGCTGAGCTCAAGGAAATGAATCACACTTGGGGCACCATCACCAAGCTGGCTCAAAACAGAAATGCGTGCAAACGTTTTTTTGCTGCCTTATGTGCCTGTTGCCGTAACAGACACTAATAATAACGTTTTGTTTTATGAGATAACTAAGAAAAGTGTTAAAGACGCATGTTTTTTAAACCAATCACAAACTCAGGGGTAACAGGCACTAATTGATTACATTTGATGAGTATTTGTTAAATCATGTTTAGTTTTTATTTGGTCACTATTATTTTCTACACCACTCAAATCAATATTTGTAAATCTCTTAAAAAAACAGAAAACTTCACTTCTGTGTATTATATAAGCGTCGTTTTTTAAATGGTGGTGTCTTGACCGAAGAGCACACCCAACCACCATTTAATGCTGTACGTCATCAACGCAATAGATGCTTATCTTTTGAATTGGATTATTTTAAAATTTTAATTTTTTAAACATTTTCTTACAGTTTTTTTAACGGACCAAAAACTGGCCTCATGAGAACTTGACGCAACTCCAGTTGTCCACACGGTTAAGCTGCAAACTACCTCGTTAGATTAAATTTCAAGACTTTTTTTAACATTTTTCTGGAAATAATGTTTACTTCCTTTTCACAAAAAAAATCAACTTTGACTTTATTTATGCAGTGGTTATAGAGACGCAAGTTTATAACACAGTTGCCAAAATACCAGAATTGATTAGTTTAACTTGGTTTTTTGATGGATATTCAACTTGCTTTTCATATAGTAGATATTTACATTGCAAGATCATTAAAAGTTAATGTTGAATGGTTGAATAACTTGCAATTCATTAATGCATCAAAGATAACTTTAACGAGAAATTAAAAAAATTACAATTTTTACATAAACTTTAAGCAGAATTAAAATTTCATCGGTTTGAGCTCTAATAATAATAATAAGAATAATAATAATAAATATAAAACAACAGTTCTACTGAGAAGAAATATACAAATAAGGTTGATTGCTCTATGCAGTTATAATCCCATAATTTCAAATGAATAGAAAAAGTGGATCAAAGAACAATTCATAATTTTGATTGCAAAGTGGTAGTATTCAAGCTAAATATTTATAAAGCATTAGCATAAGATGAAGTTAAAACTTTATTTGAAAAACTATAATCTTTTAAATGCCATTTAGATTATTCAAAAATTAGAAACTTAATTAATAAGAAAAATTCGAAAAGAAAACTGGAGCTTAAAAAATCAACGGTAGTTCAACCAATCTGTGTTGTTAACAGATAGCCTCCTTTATTCAAAAATAAATGCCTTGGTCTAAAAAGTCTAAAAATAAGAAAAAAAAACAAAAAATACATAATTACTATCGGAAGTTCGGGCTGCAAAAATTCAAAAATTACGTCTAAATAAATACAATTCAAAATTGAAGCAAAGAATAAAGAAAAACTGTAACTGTCAAAAATCACCGTTGATAATTAATTGTGGGGTAGTAATGATTCACTGAGGAATGCTTGAAAGGAAATAAAAAGAATGGTGCAATGATCGAAAAAAATGAAATTTAAAATAATTAAAGTTCAATAACTTAATCAATAACAACCATTAGACTATTAAACTTATAATACTCATAGATCAAATGTCTCTCAATTGTATCTAAATGAATATGTTAACGTATTCCTCTGAGCAATCAAACCATCTCTAATATTGGCTACCCACTACAAAAACCACCTTGGTCGTAGTGCATCATGAACTATTTGAGTGCATAATAATAAATGTCGATTAACAATCCCAACATGAAGTACACCAGGTAGAGACCACTCCACGCCTGCGTGAGGTGCATCGTTCTAGACCACAGTGTTTGAATTGAAGAAAAATGCAGCACTGAAGCGTCGTTTTGGTAAGCAAAAAGCTTAATAGGTTTTGATGAATATAAAAAAAACGCTAATATTTGAATTTAATTTTTAAATGACAGAATAAAGAAAACATAAAATAAAAAAATATTTTTATATTATTTATTTTTATTTTAAAAATATCATTGAACAAAAATTTTTTTTCTTCAGAAAATACATTTTTAAGCTCAAGGTGCAAACTTTATAATTTTTTCGTTTTAATGTGGGCAATGTGGTGTGTTGAAGAACTCGACACCAAAGTAAAGCTCTTTTTTGGATTGCCGATGTAGCTCAGTGCTGTTTGTAGAGTGGCACGTGTTGGTTGTTTAACGACTGCAATGCGCTTTTGTCAGATGTATTTCTGTTCCAAAAATTATCTTACTTTATTTTTGGAATTCCACCGGTATTCTGTATTTGCTCTTTGTCATTATTTTATATTATGTTTTATATCACCATAAATCATCTTTTTTATGCTGGAAGCCTCATTGAAACTTATTTTTCAAATATTCATTGCATCTTGATTTTTTAAAATTCATTATTTTATTTGATTATCTTCATCTTAAGATTCATACTGTGGGTAATTGTTGTCATTCTTTTGTCCCCCCTTCAAAACATTTGATCAACTCAGAAGCTTCTGTACTCTTTAATGAATCTATATAGCTTTGAAATGCCATCTTTTCTTCAAACCAATTCAGCCTTTTAGCCCATATTTTTTCATGTCTTATCATTTTTTCTATTTTATCTTTTTACTCACTGCATCATACCAATTCATCCAACTTTTTCATTTGTACAGATACATCGGCATGCCTGACTCAGTCATTATCTTTTCATTTCATTTTTAGGCATTCTATCCTGTTCTTACACTCCTCAGTTTCTTCAAACTTTTTCTTTTACTCTTCATGGCTCACTACTTCTTTTGTCAAAAAATTTTTGTTTTGCATTCTCTTTTACAAAATTAAATAACTTTTAAAGTCAAATACTCTCTTCTAACATAAATTTTGTCGCTCTCCTTTTGCTCTTACAACTTGATAACAAGAAACTTTTTCATCACCATAAACTTCATTTTTTGAAATAAAATATATTTTATTTTTAGAAAATATTTATAATTTACTTAAACATTGTATTTAATTTCACTAAAAATGTTGAAGTGGTCAATATTATCGATTCTGCATCGCAAAAGATTTTTTTAACTAAATTCTTTATTTACTTATAATTATTCAAATTTAACTTTTTGAAATTTCACAAAACCATATGAAATCATGTAGCATTCAAAAAGTTATCATCCTGTTCCATTCTTTTCGTTTGTTGCGTTGAAATTCATAATGCCGTAGACTACATGCTAAATATGAAGCTTCATTTCACCAGGGTCAACACATTTTTGTTTTTAAATCAATTTCAAGTAGAACTTTTTTCTTTTTTCAATTCAATTTTCTATTATCTTTCATAATAAATTCAAAATACAATTTTTCACCTATTCCGGTTGATCGCACGGACGTTACAATATCGATCTGAAACACACTAATAAACACGATACATAAAACGATAGAAAACTCACCAAACTCAAGGTCATTAGCCAGAAGTCTTGCAACCATTTGAAGTATTGGCCTGGAAAATCATTATTATTGCTCCAATTAATGATTTCTATCAAACTACTATATTCCTGCAAGCTTCCTTCAATTTATTCGTAATATTGAAATAATCAAATGAAACTTTCAAGCGTTAAGGTCCAATATCTTTGACAATCAAACATTTCAAATACAAGAACAGTAGATACAAAACACAAGCATGAAATAAAGGACAGTGGCACCTAGGAGCAGAAGGAGGGGTCCAGTTAGCACCCAGTCCCACAAGATCATCTCACTCCGAGTCATGTGTGATATCTGCATTACAAAATCATCACTATCATCATTAGTTTGTAGATATATTCATTATTATTGATTGATTATTACATTGACTTTCAAACTAAGATGATTAATAAAAACATAAAAATGAAACGGACGATTTCGACAAAGTAGATTTGAGAGATTTAAAAATTATACGAAGGATGTAAAGCATGATAAAAAAAAATTATATCCAGGACATGAAACTGTTGGAAAAGTCAATGATACCATAAGAGATAACATTTATCAAAGACGTCATTGAATGCTATAAATGAGTGTTAATGGAACAAAAACGAGCAAATCAACTGACAATCAACTGGATGGTAATCTTGGCGAGGGTGAAAACGAAGATGGAGGTATAGATGATGGGGTGTAGTTGTAAAATGTTGCAGTTCTGTGTAGTGGATCCATCATTTAATAAAAATAAATGCAGCTATTACGAATTAACCATCGAAACTAACATAACTGTAATGGAATAATTAATATGTGAAATTCCTTTTCAAATTGAACTCAAAAACAGCGAAAAAATTGAATGGCTCCTGAAAACAGCACAAAAGATAAAAATGGACCCACCTTGGCGACCATGCCTCCCGTGATCAGAGTGCATCCAACGGGCACCAATGGCGACAACACGCTTGTTCCCTGCAAGCGCCATTTGACCATCATCAAATTATATTGGCAAGTAAGTCATTTGTGTTTTAGTACTATCAGAATTTATCTCATTTTAAATGGATACATTTAAAAACTGCATTCTGTCACTTTTTCTTAGTTTCTTATGTGAATCATGAAAACACGACAAAACTTGAATTTTTTATTTTGGCGAAGCTTTTCGATATATTCTATATCATCATTAGGTAACCAATGAATATATTCATGATGATATAGAATATATCGAAAAGCTTTGCCAAAATAAAAAATTCAAATTTTGTCGTGTTTTTATGACTCAAAATTCTGAGGCTAATTGTTCACTTAGTTTCTTATAACATGGCATATTTGCAAACTAATGGTGAATGATAACGAAACACATACAGCAATGGTCGATCCATTCCTGCCCACACCATCCTGTCCCAGGATGTCTGCCACGTGACCGTACGCGTACATCATACCAATCAGAAAACATAAGCTCCATAAGAAGAATTTGATTGGTACGTTGTCAAGCAACTGGTCGATGAGTTGTGTTTTGTGAAAGACTAATGATTGCACTTTGATTAGAAGCTATATTGATAACACAAACACAGAAACACTGGATTCTCAACATTTATAATTATAGCAGAATGGTTTTCTTAAAAATATTTTGAATTTTTGAAGCACTTTAAAATTTTAATTTTTTTTTAAAAGTTTGGCACTTAAAAAGAAAATGTATAAAAAACAGTGTCTAGACATACATATGTTAATTTGAAGCAAAATATGAATTTTGGATCATTTCAGGTTATCATTAACATGTATATTAACATGATTAAATGATTGAGACTCACTTCGACTTCCCACAGGTGAGGGCCAACCAGAGCTGAGGCCAGGTGCACAACCACCATCAAAAATCGAAACTCGTTTATGTCGAAACTGCAAAAATGTGAACGTACATATTGATATATAATCAAAAAAAGAGCATAATTTCATAAAATTTAACTAATCATTCAAAGAAGTTTGACATGAAACAAATAGGCTTGCAAACTACTTAAATTCATAAAAAATATTTAATATTTTGGAAAAGCAATAAAAATAATTTGAAACTTGGAAAAAAAAATTGTAAAAATAATCCGTGCTGATCATGAACATTAAGAACTGTTGAATAGAGTCTAATTGGAAAGGCATTCATAAAGCTCAAAATATTGTCAACACTCCTCTTGAGACCTCTTAATATTATCGTTGAAATGAGAACTTTATTTCAATGTTATAACTCGAAATTATACAAAGTAATCAAACCCTACAAAACTTGAATCAACAACTTAGTTTTGAAACAGCATCTTATTTCCATTGGAAGCTCACACTTGATGCAAAACACCTCAAAAATTATTCACCATTATACAAGATATATCAAAAAAATTCACCAGACGAAATTTCAACTTTCAAAAATCATTATTAACATCCAGATCGAACCACAAATAAGAACCATAAAAACAAACAACCAAGTCATTATAACTTACCACACTGAAAAACAAAAAAATGCCCTCTAAAATCAGTACAACGCACCACCACCCCACAAAGCAATGCACCAACAGCTGGTAGGAAGTGACTCCAGTGCAGAAGGTATGCCAATGGTTGAAGTAACACAAAGTGAGTATGAAGGTGTTGATGCTGAAGAAGAGAGCGGGGTGTGATGTGAGGTGGGTTGTGATAGTCGCTGCAGCCAGAGTAAACACTATGGTGTCGTCAGTAATAATAAAAAAAAAATTTTAAAAATAAAATAATATTTTGGAAAATAACAGCAACACAATACATCATGTAACAAAATGATAAAAATGAAATGAATGACAAAAAATAACGTCAATGAAACGAATTCTTGGATAAAGTTCACTAATCGTATCTTGAACAACAAATAAAATGTGTTTCAAGTGAAATAAATTTCAAAAATCAATCTAATCAAACTTATTGAATAAGGATATAATACCGAAAAGTTTTTTAAAAAATCGAAAAATTAATATGGTAGAATTAAACTAATTTTTAATAAACCACTCAATGATCTCAAAATTATCTTTCAATGCCTATTTTTAGCTCCTTTACTCATGTGATCTTTGGACTTGCTAAGATATAATATACTGCATGTAATATTATATATTATTCATATGTCTAGTGCTCCAGTTTTATAGGTTTGCCAGATTAATTGAAGTTTTTGGAGTTTAAGATCCACCCTTACAACATTTGGGCAATTTTCCTTGCCATTTTCAACTAGGCTGAACCAAATGACAATGATACTAGTGTATCAGTCTGGCGATACATAATACCGGAGTCTACTGTTATCTATGTTACAACACAGATGATGACTATAAAGTTAAATACAGTTTAATGTAAACACTCAAAACAAAATGAATATTATTTTTAGAAGTTTTAGCAGTATTAAGTGATTTTCAGTGTATTAACAATATTATTCCTATCATTCAAAATAGTAGTATGATTACCATTACTGATGACGTCAACACAGTGCAAGAAAAACTCCTTGAAAGCAGTTGATTGACCGCTTGCGTGCAGGTGCATCTGTGATGAATGGCCCATTAAATAGTGCTAATTATGGTGATGTGCAGCGGATGAGGTGAATGAAGAGATGATGATTGATGGAGATGTAGAAAAAAAGGTGATAAATAGACGAATAGATGGATATACAGACGCAGAAAAAATTTCTTTTGGAGCTTAATGAAAAAAATAACATGGAAAATTATGAAAATTTGTATTGTACGATCTTTCCTTGGAAATCTATTAGAACAGGTTCAATGCACTATTTGAGTCATAATTTCACATTTAATATTTTTATTTCGAAATAACTTTTTGAAATTCAAATTATTTTTATTTGGAGATTTGTTATCACCAACTTAATATGAGAAAGTGTTAATGAGAACTAAATGAATGTTATCTTGATAAAAATGATTGAATATTATTGACCTACTATCTCGTGCATTATTTAAAAGACATCATCTGATATCACCACACAACAAAACATAAACAAGTAAAAACATCATTTTGAAACTCACTCAGTACTGAATGAACACATGTACTTTAATTAGGAGAAGCTATATCGATAATATGTAAAAATTTGTTTTTTTTTAGAAATTTTTACTATAGTTTTGAGTTTTTAATAGTGAAAAGCTTTATATTAAATATAAAATTTTTAAAGCCACAATGCCCGCCATTCGAACTTCGTGTTATAATTAAAAGTTGGAAAATTATCACCATCAATACAATGATAAACATCCTCATATAACAATTACTGTCCAGTTGATTGTCAGACCTTGTCAGCAGTGGAGAGCATTTGGTAGGTGAAGAGGCCCACACCTGACGTGGCATACATCCATCTGGGAGCCTGTTTGGTAGTCATTCATCACAGCATGGGTATGAAGCTATGGGTCTTTGAAACCAGCTCTATTACCAACATGGCCGCGTAACTATATATTTTTGAGGTGTTAATTATGCGTAAATTATCTTCGTTTTTGATGTAAAATATTTGATATTTGAGTAAAATATATTTTATAAATTCTTTTTTGACCACTCTGTTTGCATATATATTGATTATAACATATATATTATGACAAGAAATTTATTTTTTCGATGTGAAATATTTTATTTAATCGCGCATTTGAAATTTGTCTCTGATATTACGGTTTTTAAAATAGAATTGTTTGATGTTGAGTTGAAATGAAGACCTGATAAAACTTCCTATAATGTAATTTTTCAAATCATCTTAATATTGAAAAATACGAACATGATTTCTTAAGTAATATCGAAAACATTTGACTGCTTTGCTGAATCAAACTGCTAATTCACATTTCATCTTTAGTCTTTTTTATTTAAAAAAAAATACTTATTGAGAATCATTTGAAACTTGTATTGACAATAAAATAACAAGGCTTTTTATCAAGATAACTTGATAATAAAAGATTTTGTTACGACAAGCTTTGTTATTTTTTTAACAAAACTTTGCGTTTTTTTATTCAATTGTGTTTTTCACATCATTCATTTGAAACTTATAATTAAAAAATTTTGCACATCTTCTTATATTCAAGCTCGATATCAATCTAATATTGCTTCCATCGACTCATTAACTACAACCATAGTGGCAAGCTTGACTACTTCCACACCACTGACCCATCGCCCAGAAAGGTGATCAACACGTTTAAAAGTGAAAAATCATCATTACATTTTATAAAGTGCAATCATTATTATGTAGAAGTTTTCTAAATAAAAACCTTATCTTGAACGCTTTTGATTTTTAAAAACACATAAATGTGAACAGTAAGCTTTTAACAGCAGACCTTACTTATGCTGAAACTACGCAATAACAAAAAACTACCCTTGTATCTCTTATAAAAGGCAAAATTATTCAAATAGAAATACAGGTTCTTATGTAGGCAACTGTTATTCTTATAAAGCTTTTTAAACACAAAATTCATCTATTTAATAGCTCATGCCTATTTTTATATATCTGTGAAAAACCGAAAAAATGAAACTCAAAACAAATGAAGAATTTTTATTTACTTCAGCCTCTAAACTTGAGCAGTAACTAACAATCCCTCCTATTGTACAAAAGAATTTCAGCAATAAACACCAGTTCACAACACAAATAATTAAGACATTCCTCACGTGGTGAACATCCATATCAATTGAGATCACACAATCGTCTGCAGTATGAAGCGTCCTTCAACCGGCACACAACTATACACTTAGAATTTTAAAGCTGTTTCAATGTTTTATCTCATAAGCGTTTCTTCAAAATAAAGAGGGCAATAAAAATTTCATAAATAGAATACATATAAGATACAACACAAAGACATAACAATAAAGCCAATGCAGGTGAAGTTTAAAATCTTAAAAATGACAGCATGACAATGTCATCAACAAATGAAACGGCGAAAACTTCAACATGCTAGCATCTGCATGGCTGTTAGCATTCTTAAAAAGCAAACCACGTTTGAACCTCTCCTGCTTCGGAGTTCATCGGTTTTTCATTCTAAAAGTTTCTGAAGTAGTAAACATGAATCAACAGCTTTCTGGATTTTTTGAGTCTTTAATGTTTTAATTAAACTAAATTTTCTATGTCTCTAAAACAATTCTGTATTTATGATCTACCATTATATTCTTAATAAAAAAATTCAATCTATATTTTATACTACCTCAAGCTTCATCGCAGATAATATAATAAAAAATATATGGAACTGCAATATATTATTCAAAATTCCGCTATTTCGCCTTTGCCACTCATCAATTACTTCGACAGTGAAGTGACTTCACTTTTACAGCCGTCCATATTTTTAATGAAAAAAATCTTTTAGAAACCTATGCTCTCTTCTAAGTACGTATTGCGCAATATTAAATCAATGTATGTTACAATAAATAATTATCGACCCTTCTCATAAGGATCTACAGTGCAGCATTGTACCCGATAATAAAATTAATTATTATTTCTTAATGTGTTTTGATCAATTGCTATGAAAAAGTTTTTTGTTGACTTGAATAATTATTTATGGATGGCAATATTTTTACATAATATTTAATGGGTATGAACCTGTGATGTGCTTTGAACAGCATGGATGAGAACAACTGTGAAGATCGTATTCAAAAAGAAGCCTTCAAACATATTCATATTATTTAGAAATATCGAATATATTTTGTTAAACTCATACAATACCTTATTGTTATATGTTGGGAATGAAAATTTAACTATAAGAAATGTTTAGCCTTTAATAAATGGTAACCAAGAGACATCAGTTAATATTTGAAGACAAAAACTAAAATCACGAAAGTTTTTTTTAAGAATATCTTACATTATCTAGATAATGTAAGATGGAATAAAAATCAAATTGAAAAATTCCATAATCTGTTCTTGTCTACATTTTGGGTTATTAGATTATATACATCTTAATAACACTTTTTCAAAGAAAATTTTTTGTTTTGAAACCAAAAAATTTTGCATATAGATATGGTTTGAATGTAAAATAATCTCCATTTGAAAAATTTTATTCGAAAAAAATATTTATTCATATTACTTATATATAATTTAAATTAAATATCATCATTCATGGACATTGAAACCCAACAAAGAGTGATTTGAGATGACAAAATTTAATTATTCTCTATGTAGTAATGAAGAAAATGAAACTGAATGACATTTGTGGAAAGATCTAATTAAATTACTTCCATGATGTAAAATATATGGCTCAAACTAACACTTTTATCAAGTGATCACAAAGCATTGTCAGAGTTGAATTATTAAGTAATGTATACAAACATTGCATGTTTGATGATGTGAGTTGGACTAATTAAAAGGTGTTTTCAATTAAAAGAAGTTTGATTTGAATTAGTTTTGTTCTAGGTTGAAATCATTTTAATGTAAGATAGTTAGTGAAAAGATTTGCATAATTTTTGAAAAAATCTTTATAGTGGTCAATGTATAGTTGATAAAATATTAAACAATTGTCTAATAAAAAATGAATAGTTTATAAAATAAATTTTACATTAATGTTAATTAAATAAAATAATTAGTAAATAAATAAATGAACCTATAATGGAAATGATATTGGAAGAGATGGGAGTTATATGATGACACAACGATTTCATAAAAGGATATGCTAAGTGATGGATGTATGATTGGTTGTCATAATGCCTTGATGTGTTTTCAGTAAATCCTTTCAACTGTTTAATGCTTAAGAAATAATTTTGTGAAGAATGCATGTTTCCAGGTGTGACATATTTGGGCTTATTTAGGAAATGATAAGGTTGAATATCCTTATTTCTTGAACCTGTATTTCTAGTGTATCTTCTATTTTCCAAGTTAGACATTTGAAAATTTGTTGTAAATTCTTTTATATCTTAAACGTTTCACTGAACAATGTTTTCCAATATTCTGAAGGATAATTTTTTGGCATTTAAACCAAACGATAGGACGTAAATGTCTTAAACTGTGATTATTGCAAAAACTAAAAAATTTTTTTTACCTGTAACTGTTTTTAAGGCATATTTTCGTGAAAAAACACTACTTTGCCTGTTCGATTTTTCCATAAAACTTGATATCCTACGTGGTTGATTTACTTTAATCATTTAATATAGTTGGATAATTATTTTTAAAATATTATAACAAAAAAATATACTTTTATTAAAATTGAAATTAATTAAGGTGTTAACTCAAAGATCATTTAATAAAAGACGAACTGTTTTTCCCAAGCAAACAAAGATTAGAAGCAAAAGTTAATTGAGAGTTTGAATATTTTTTATTTTATGAACTTTCACAAAACTTTGAATAAAAACTTTAAAGTTTAAAAATATATTAGACTTTGAAAATTAAGTTTCAGATATATAATAATAAATAATTTGAAAAATTTTATTGAATCTGTTTAGAAATGTCTTAAAAATTTTTCATTCCGGAGTATCTTTACTTTTTATTTAAAACTCTTAGTTTTCTACATTATTAAAAATCACTTAGGAAGAATATCTAAATTTGTTTTATCGTCACAGTAATTTCAATTTTACTCAACCTAAACAAACACTATTATTCGAGATAGAATAATATTTGAGAAAGTTTATGAACAATTTTATTCTATTTGATTAATAAAGCGGTTTTATAATAAAAACCTAAATCTTAAAAAAGTCACCAGTAAATTTCATCATGAAATTTCCTCCATTAAATTTTGTAGAGTCTCTTCCTCCAGTACCATCTTGTGAGGAAGATCTTGAGGAAACAAGGTTTTTATAATGATACTTATTCTTTTTTTTTTTCGAATCTTATTCCAATTTGTTAAGCTTTTGTTGAATTTTATAAAAAATTGAAAATTTCATAGTAAAGCGTCATTTTATAAGAAAAATTCAACAGACATAAAAAGTTCAAATATTTTTTCATACAATTTATTACTTTGTTGAAAATTCAAATTACTATACGAATAAGATTTATTTGTTTTGTTCAAAGATCTTTATTAACAATTATTTATCATATAGAATTAGCCAAGGGTAGATTTCAAAGTATATAGATGAAAATATTTGGTTTAATTATGAAAATAAAGTGTATCTTCAATTATAAATGCTTTTTTTTATAATATATCTACAGTTATTAATCAAAATTTAAATACAAAATAGTGAGTAGGAATGAACAACATTCAGTTACAGTAAATAGCAATTTATTTAGTGCCAAGGCAAGTAACTGAGGCAAAAAAAATTTCATTGCATTTCTGAGTCATGAAAAGCAATTTATGCTGCTGATAAAAAATGACAATGCTTATAAGTGGTGAAGAATTATTTTATAGTTGTTTTTGAAGAAAATTTTTGCAAAAATCTTTCAAATAACTGAATTTTATAATGAAAATCAAGAAAATTGATTTATAAAAATATTAGTTTTTAAAAGAATTATTGAAAAAACATTTTATACCACTGAAATATATGAAATATAGTGTATGAATTATATGTGATAGTTTCAAAGCCGAGCAGTTTGAGGAAGTTCTAGATGAGATTCTGTCTTCCAATCATTTACAAGGTTAATAGTGCATGTGGCATTTCACAATATTTATTGGACATCGTTCATAAAAATAAGCTTGAAATTTTCTAATTCTGATGACTATCAAACAAACTGTTGATAAGTTAAATTATTTAATATTCAAAAATATTTAATAAGGGTAATATTGATGCTGAATATATCATGTGAGTTTTCGATGTTGCTTTCAAGCATGCCTTCTAAATATTGAATCTAACTAAATGTTTAACTTTTAAAGAAATCTTAGAGAAGGATGAGATTGAAGAGGAAAATGAAAAGGTTTTTTATTTTTTATAAGCAACTGATGACTCGATAAAAGTCTCAATAGTTTTCCCAAATAATTCATTTTATAATTACATAAATATATTACAAAATATTTTGAACTGGGCACATTGCTTGCTAGGATTCAGAAAAACCTTATGGCAAGGAAAGGGTGTGTATAAGGATGATGGAAATCACTCGTAAAGATATTGATGATTTGAAAATAGAACTTGGAGGAAACAGAAAAATCAAAGTGAAATTAGAAAACATGCACAAAGATGTAGATAAAATTGAAGAAAAAGACTGCGAGGATGAATTGAGAGGAATTGAGCACTGCGGTGATAATGATGATGATGGGGTTAAGATGAGGAAGAAGAAAAATGAATATGATATCAAAAACTTAGATGAAATAACAGAGGAAAAAGACAATGGTGTCACAGCAAACAATGACCAACTAAGGTTGCTGATTCATTAGCTTAAACTATCTCATTCTTGTGTTAGCATTGTATGCTCCAAACATTCCTTATGTTATATATCATGATTATGTTGCAAGTGTTTTAGCTTGCTCATAGTTTTCATCTCTCTAATATTTCATCCATCAAAATTTAATGCAAACTTAATAACCTCAATTATAGATTCAACTTTTTGAGTAGAGCTGAAGAGTTAGCTAAAAAGATTTGGGCAGCAGGTCCTTTAAAGTATTATTATTAAGATACTTTGGTTATTACTGATAATGTAACAATATTTTTAATTATCAAGGAAACTTCATTTTTTGTTGATTTGAGAACTTTTATTGAATTATTTCAGAGTCTTATGATAAAATTTTACTTATACCTATATGGTACATTTTTTATTTTTGGTAATGTAAGTATTCAAATGAAGATTTATAGAGCATCTTATATAAGATCAACTTGGCAGGTTGGATGGTGGTGCATCATAAACACTTGCCTCGATGGTTGAAGGACAATGATTTTCTAATTAAGGTTGCATTTGTATATGCATATCTGTATTTGTAAATCATTTTGTTACTTTAGAGAGAATATTCCACCTAAGAACTTTTACTACCTGAGTTGTACAGTCTTTTTTTCACGTGTATTAAATACCAACAGTAGGCTTTCAAACTTTATCTTGACACCATTTTGCATAATTTTGAATTTAAATTTGAAAATGAGATGTTGCCAGCTGGTACATATGTTTTTTGTTAGATGTGGTTGGCGAGGCCTTGTTTGTAGCTGTTGCACACAGCATGTGAACATGGCAATCATTATCATTGTTGTTAACATTATTTTTCGTGTCTTTATATTCTTCTAACATCCCCATTTGCCTAATGATGAAAGTTTAGTTTTTGATGTTTTAGTACTTTTTGAGGTCTTCCAAATTTTTTCTTATTTAAATGTTTTGAGATCAGGAGTTATTGTATTGCTCTGACCTTCTTTTCAACGCTTTTTTCTTTTTCACTTACATCTTTTCTTGAATCATAATCTCATATTAAAAGTTATATAATGACATTCCATTGTGCTTTAAAGCTCTTTGGATTCACATTACATGAATCGAAATGAAGCTTGTAATGATTTGGTTGTATCATACTCATCCAATCTCTGTTGGTTTTTTTGCAACTAAAAATATAATGTTTTTGGTGTTTTATTTTATATCGTTTTGGCATAAATCGTACTTTTTATGCTTAAATTTCACTGAATTTTGTGATAGGTTTTGCCGATTTTTGTGGAGTAGAACTATTTTTTCAATTTCGAGCTCATGCTTATATAGTTGATTGAGATTAGGAGTTTTGACTACTCAACTATGACCAATTTTATTATAGACATGTCTTTGTTGTTTTTATCTATTTTACGAAAGTTTCTTAAATTTTTAAAAGTTACTATTCTTTTTTGCTTGAAATAGTAATTAGCAAAGAATGATCTGTTTCATATTCTATTTCTTAAAAGTTCGTAAGAACACATTATAAGATATTCTTTTGTTGAATATAAAAATGGAAATGCAATTTTTGTTGAAGAGGATAATGAAAGGAATGTTGACACGATGCAGGGCCACAGGGCTCCCATGCACTCCTACTGGCGATGCTTCAAGTCCATCTTCAGAGTGCACACTGAGACAGGAAACATATGGACACATCTGCTTGGTGGGTGCCATTTTCACTATGAATTCATCATTCATTCCGAATAATTTGTTCGTACATTTTTAAGAGAAAGGAAGACAGCATTTATCAACCAATCAGTCAAATTTAGTTTATAACAAGTTTCATCACTAATAATGATGCTTATAAAATAAGTTGTGACATTGTATAATACAGCTAATGCTCTTCAAGATATAGTTAAGAAGTTTTCACCTTCAAAGTTTTTGCGAAAATTGTGGATTAGCGAGAGAAATATATTTTTATGTGGTATACCTTAGCATATGTCTTCAAATAAGCCCATCGAACAATCACTAACATTTTCTTTGATGTTTGTTGCTTTCACCACGATGTTTGACATGTTTTATTAGTTCAAAATACTGCTAATATATTTATTCAGAGCTATTTTTTAGTTATTTTATTAGTATCTTTTCCAATGCTGCTAATTTTGAAAAAGGCTTTTATCATTGGTAGATTCATGTATAATGCTTTTTAGAGAAATCTTAATGTACTTTCAAGTAATGCTTCAAGTAGTCTTTGAATTAAAAGATCAAAGTTATAAAGTGTATATATTTTATTTTCTTAAACAGTTTGATTTTATTCACCGCTTTTGTTTTTAGTAGACTAAATAGTAAAACTGAAAATTTTTTTTGGATTGATACAACTCACAGCTGACACAAAAACACACCCAGATGTTATACCTCAATGTGTCTCTGTTGTATGGTGGTTTAATACTTGAAACTCCAGGCATGGAGTTATTGAGAATGTATTTCTTCAATACTGAGTGATGTACATACATCCAAGTACTCCAACAAATACATTTAACATTTTCCTCCAGCATATCTTCTTTTTTTCTGTACCATACAAAAATGTACCATTTTTTAGTGTTTAAAATGTGTAGAGCGGTTTTAATCGTTACAAGCGTTTCATCGCCCTTTTAGGTTGTTACAACAGGCAGTCATATTGAGTGTACTTTTATTGCACTAGAGTCTTTTGAAACAGAGGTTTTTAGTTTTTTTTATCATTTTTTACTGCACAAATTAACTGATTCTTTCAGTTATTTTGTATTTTTCGAAAAATCCTTTTTTTAAAAAAAGCTTTGTCTTTCCGCTTAAAAAATAATTCAATTGCTAATTTGTTTAAATTAATTTTCAATAAATCCTGATCAAATAAATAAATTTCTTTCATTTTTGTAATAAATTATTTCATTTGTTCCAAGCAATAACTAATAAAGTAAATCAGAACTTTATTAGTAATTTAGTATTTATCATCATCATCATTAGTATTAATATTTATTAAACTTTAAAATTATCAGTTTTTTAACATCAATTTTATTGAGAGCTATTTAAATTTCTGGCATCTGTGTTTTCATCATCATCATATTTACTTGAAGCTTATGAAAACAAATTTAATTAGAATTAAAATAAACCCACATAAGTGCATGGGAGTTACATGGTATTAACTATTCAACTCCAAGTTGATAGCTAGATCACACCGTTATAAATGAATACTAAAATAACACAATAAACTTAATTCAGGTTGCATCGCCTTTATAGCAGTCACCATCTACTTCAACATCCAACCCAGCGAGGTTGTCCCATTCAATATGTGTAGCATCGTTGCTACCCTCAAATTTAATATTTTAATATAACCATTCAATTCCTTTTTTTTTATTGTCTAGGTGGTTCACTTACAAGAAAAAATAGTGTTTTCGGCATTCTTTTTTGGCGCCATAAGCTGCCTTACATTGTCGGCCACCTTCCATACAGTGTATTGCCACTCAGAAAAAGTCGGAATGCTCTTCAACAGGTCATTATGACATGACATCATACACTTTTATACTTATTCTTTAGTGCATATCGTAATTTATTTGTAACTGCAGTGAAATAAGGAATAGAAATCTAAGACAAAATTACTCAGAACTCCAACACAGCGTTAATTATTAAAACGTTCACAATTTTTGAAGTATCTAAATTTAAATCTGAGGCATGTTTAACCTTCGAAGAGATTTAATGCTTTCAAATGAAATAATCGTTTCACTTTGTATTAAGCTTAAATTGCAGATTGCTCACAGGTTAGACTACTGCGGAATCTCTATGCTCACTATGGGGTCCTTTGTTCCATGGCTCTACTACTGCTTCTACTGCCACCCTCTCACTTGGGTGTCTATTATATAATATATAACTATGTAAATTACTTATTTTCTTTAATTTTCTATCCATCTATCTATCTATCTATCTGTCTATCTATCTATCTATCTATCTATCTATCTATCTATCTATCTATCTATCTTTATCTATCTATCTATCTATCTATCTATCTATCTATCTATCTCTATCTCTATCTATCTATCTATCTGTCTATCTATCTATCTATCTATCCATCTATCTCTATCTATCTATCTATCTATCTATCTATCCCTATCTCTATCTATCTATCTATCTATCTATCTATCTATCTATCTATCTCTATCTATCTATCTATCTATCTCTATCTATCTATCTATCTATCTATCTATCTATCTATCTAACCATTCCCATGCAAGATGATGTACACCACACTGATATTCGTGTTGGGCCTGGCATGCATCGTCGTCTCCATGTTTCAGAAATTTGCATCTGCCACCTTTAGACCCGTCAGAGCGGGTAAGTATCCTCGCTTTTGTTTTGCCATTTAATTACCAATCATAATTATTATTGATGTTTATTTAATTTATTTTTTTATTTCGATTCGTCAATTCTCTAAATAGGCTAGATTTTTTCACTTGTGACTAAGCAAATTTTGAAGTATATACTGCACCACAAGTTGTTGAATTTTGCAGGAGTTTTCATAGGACTGGGGTTGAGTGCCTTGATTCCAGCTATGCACTACATCCTCCTTTTCGGCTTCTGGCATGCCGTCCACTACGCTGCACTCAGTATTTCACCATTATTTTGACTGTACTGAAATAAAATTAACTAAAATTTTAAAATGAAGGGTTTTGGTCAACTTTTGAATTGTTGAAATTTCTTTTTATCATTTAAATAATTATCTATTTCTTTTGAGAATCTGTTTATTGCATCTCACCAAGGACAGAACTTTGAATTCAAAAAGTTATCCAAATTGTAGATTGGTTGGTGCTGATGGCAGTGTTGTACATTGTGGGTGCAGTGATCTACGCCATGAGGGTCCCTGAGAGGATCTGGCCTGGCCGATTCGATATATGGGTATTAGAACGTATTTTTGCTCAATATCACCATCCTTCAATAATTTATAAATTCTATATACACTAAAAACAAAGCTCATGATTTTTGATACGTTGTTCTTTATTGTACAGCTTCTACAGTAAATTTATCAGAAACTGAAAATAACCACATGCTATGTTTGACTAATGAAATATAAAAATCAATATAATTCAAAGTTAATATATATAAAGTAAAAATAAGACGATTTTGAACTGCAGTGTCAGAGTCATCAGATCTTCCACGTCTTTGTCGTCATTGCCGCCTTCATCCACTATCACGGCATCACCATCGTGGCCACTGAACGGTCTGTCAGCTATATCTTCTTTTTTTTTTGTGCAATATAAAGTTTTTATTCTATCATACTTAATTTTCAATTAAATTCTCAAACGTTTATTTTCAAAATATGTAATTTTTGTTGAGCATTCTGTTGATTATCTATTTTTCATTATAAAATTTACACATGAATTCATTAATGAGATGATTAATCTCATTGTTTATGTTTAAGATACGATTAATGACAGTGAGTCTCAATATACTGGATTTGATATCCCTCAAACATTGATCACTTACAATCGTCTGCAGCTTGGCAAAAGGAGAGTGCACAGAGGATTAGAGACCATTTGAGGCAGTTCGACGACCACACATACTGGATCATGTTTTTATCATCTTCATGAAAATTTTCGTATAGAACCTGCATATACCATTCAACTTGACAATTGCCGACTCATGATTCTTGATTGTTGCATTGTCCCATTAGATAATCATGGTTTGAACTATTGGAGGAAAGGCACAAAATGTTTAAACTCATTGTTTTAATATATTGCCTTTTCATTCATATTTAAAAATTTATTAAACTGCATCGCATCGATCGGGCTCACATTCTGCCATGTCAAACCCCATCGCCTCTCAAATCTACATTCAGCATACGATTTCTAATGAAAATCACGAAAGATTGTATTTCATTACGTAGCACTAATATTCATTTGACACAAATTCTATCATGTCTATCACATACTATTGAAAGAATGTATTGAATGAAAAAAAAACTGAAAATTTTTGATTATATTAGATTTGACATAATTGAAGTTATTCAATATGATGACTCAACATAAGTATGCCCATAAGCTTATCATGTTTAAATGATTCCAGTCCAAACACAAAAATTAACAAGAAGTTTTAAACCTACATATTTTTCATGGTCAAAACAGTGGCCTAAGAATATATTGGAAAGACAAAAGTGTTCTAAATTTTATTACAGAGTGACTACCAAATAATGGTTTCTTAAAAAGTTTATAAGCTTCAAGTTAATCTAATGAAGACCTTTGTGTTATTTTACTACTGAATACTTTTCGTATTCGACAAATAAATCTTTAAACATCTGAAATCTCACTGGCTACACTGGGGCATAATCTTTGTGGAACCTTAGTGCACTTCTATTGCTCCCATCATTTGATTACAAACTAGAGTTAAAAGCTCCAACTCTGCACAATAACATCGAGTAATTTCAAACCTTTTGTCAACAATTGATGTGTGCGATTTCATAGGTTAATTTAATAAATTTTTTACCATCTTATCTCAGCCAGAGTGAATGAATTCGGACTAGAATGCGTGTTTATCACACTAAAGCATTCAGCTGTTAAATCATCCTATTGGCTTGAACGGCAATATTTCAAGTCAGCAAAAGGTTATTGAGTAAAGATTAAAAAAAGCAAATTAGTTCTTTTTACAAATGAAAATTAATTGAAAAATGTTTCAAAGTAGAGAACAAGTGAATCAATGAGATAACACTCGAGTGTGCGGGGGATAATGATAAATAAGAATGTTTCAACCAAATAACAATGCTCGAAAGATTAATTTTTCTAGCAAATTAGTTTATATTCATGCGATTATTGATTTTAATATATATTTTAACACACCCATTATTGCACCTTCATCATCATTTCTATTTGCATGCATCCTGCTGCTACAAAACTTCTGCTGTTTATTATTGTTTGGAGCTGATATACACGGAAAAAAGCGTTCATACAGTGAAGATATGAGTGTTCTTAAAGGTCTATAAAACTTCCAATTCATATATATATATATATATATATATATGTATGTATATAGATTTCGGCTGTTTTGTTAAAATAAATATTGCTTTTTTAGATTTTTTTACAACAACAATAATGTGTATATAGTGTTTTAATCCGTGGCATTTGTACAAAATAAAAGTAATGAAATGAAGATTGTCGAAAAAACAAAATCTTGAAGATTTCAAGTTTTTATTTGAAAAATTAATTTTTTTTAGTTATTAAACCCACGTTTTGTACAAATTTCAAGTCAATAAATGGTTTGTTCTACTCATCAAGTTCTAATCATCAACTGAACACGTAACTAAACCCTTAATGAATGCTGCAAACAATTCTATAACTTCAAAAATCTACTAAGCAAATCTTTTTGTACATTTCTTAGCAGTTTTTCAACGTTCATTATTAGTGCCACTTTTTAAAGTTTATTCTTCACTTTCTACCCTGCATCACTATGCCTCGCACAGAGAGCATCGCCTCGTTGAGGGACAAACTTCACAGCATCGGTCTCAACATGCTCAAACTGGAAAGCAATAAAACTGCCAAACATTATAACAATGCTGATACAAACAACATCAATGTCTCTCTTATTAATTGTAGTATTGAGGACAATAACACTAATAAGAAAGATACTTTGAAAGACATTGAAAATAAACAACAAATGAACGGAAAGTTTTTGACGGGCTTAGATGAAAATAATAACAACTATAAGAGTATCAATACTAATGATGACAAAAGTAACAACAAAAATTCAAATGTAGATAGCGCCTTGAAACTTACCGAAACAGACCAAAGAAATGGCTCGAGCAACCGAGATAGTTACATAGGAGAAAACAACAGTTTAAGGAGAGGTAGTTTTAGGTTGTTGAAAGAAAACTTAATGAAAATATCTCCTTACAGAAGCATTTATAATGATGAAGACCCCCAATACAACACACAAGCTCTTAACGTTCTTCCAAATCTGACCTCTGCTCCAAGCCACATCAATGCTTCAGAGAATCAAAACATAAACAAACATCCCACGCCAAGTACAAAAAGTGCTTGGGATAAAAATGGAAATGAATCTAATATTACTAACAACAATTCTTCTAATGACAACTCTGATACATCAACTAATAAAAATACGAACACTATACACAATACTGGTAATAACCTAAATACTTCAAATACTGTTGATGCTCATGAAAACGAAATTAAAATGAGTAATGGTGAAAACAAGGATACAAACGGATACAATGATCAGACGTTGAATCAGAACCTAGTATTTGTCGGTTCAAGCTCTATGGAGGAAGTCTCAAAAAACAAGAACAACAACGACATCAATATAAGTGAGCTCAAGTATAATTATAACACAAATAATATATATATGTAAATTCTGTGTACATGTAACACATATGTAATGGAATATAACATGTGCATATATATCAGTCCTGACTGATACTAACGTTATAAGTATATTTGCGTTATCGAAAAACATACACCCAACAAACCAGAAACAGAAACAAGCATAACGTTAGACCCCGTATCAAACAACAAAAAGAACAACCTTTCGACCAGTGGCTCAGAACAACAGTTATCATCACAGTTGAAAGTGTGTGGTTCGCTGCCCGACGTCACCTCATCTGACCGTTGTGTATCGCACCTGAGTGTCAGTCTTTCCACACAACTTAACAACGAAAATCTTAAAAGGTATTTTCAATCACCATCTCTATTATTTAAAATTTAACCATCACTTCCATTATTAAGTGGTTCGTCATCATCTTGGAGGTAAAGTGTTTAAACATTACGCATTCAGCCGTGTATTTTCTATCATTTCCCTACGTCTTAATTTCATGAGTTAACTATAACATAAATTGGCTGGAAAACTTTGATAACCAATTGAGTTTTATTATATAAATTTTAATTCCATCTATAGCTTATTTCATCAAAAACCAGATCGGCCGCAGTTTCTCCACAAATAGAAAACCACGATCAAAAAGACAAACTTCATGTGGTTAACAATAAAAAAACCCATGCAGCTAATTTAATACCTGACTCATCTACAACCACTACCGATAAAAATAATGGAAATATAACGACACAAAAACCTGATGATTCGACTAAAATTGAAGCCAATAAAAAGATAACAAAAAATCATACGAACGAAAAAAGTGAGGATGAAACCCTCGCAGCTGGAGGACAAGTTAAACAGCAGAACACCAATAACACTCCCAGCACCTCACAAAAGTCCATCATCAACATTCTCACTTTCAACTCGGTGAGTGCCCTTCATTATCAAGTTCACTAATTTTCATCGGTTTGTTATAATTATGAAAATGAAAATGAACTTTCTAGAATTTCAAACTTTTTTACCATATCTATAAAGTTTCCATTGAATGTTTAACATTGTCAAAATAATAAATTTTAATTTCTATTTGTTTCAGTAGGGTTAAAAAATGCACTTTTTGAAGCAGCCTTGTATTGTCAAAGTGTTTTAATGATATATTGGTGATTTTATTTTATTTTAAATACCCAATATAAAATGGGAAAAGTTATGAAAACTAGAACCTACAAGCAATTATTAACAGTAAAAAAAATTTATTGATTTATTTGGTATAGGAATGTACATATTACTTTATAAATAAGTAAAAACCTTTAATTTCTTGCTTAAAAGCTGAATCTTTCCAAAAGTATTCAGTTTTATACTTAAAACTCATTGGTATGGTTACCACTGGTACAACAGCGAGAAGACAAAGTGATAGACAACGGAGAGGGCCACCTGATCTACAAGGAGAATGACGTTCTCATTAACAGATGTATGCGAGCGTTTCATCTTCATTATATAGTGCCTAATCAACTTCAGCAATTTCAATTTATGTTCTTATAAATAAGTTTTTGACTCTCAATCAAACTCAATCTCAGTATCTGAAAATTTTATCTATTCATAACATTGTATTTTCAATTCCCCACTTTCTTAAACTTTTAAATAAGAAAGTTTCAACGCTCATACAAAACCTTAAACTTCTTTATGTTATCATTGAGTGACCCTGAATCTCACAGACGTTATCAGAAGTACCCTGGGTGAAGGGACGTTTGGAAGAGTTGTCGAATGCATTGATACTCTCAAGTTGGTCCAATTATTTTTTTTATCTTATTAATAAAATCGTTTGTGCATCATGAGGGATGTGTGTGTATGAATAGAGAACTAAGCCGCTTAAGGGTCGAGTGGTTGTTCAAATGTTTTCAACCATATGAAAAACGACCTTTTTCTATTAGTTGAAACTTTATGTATTTTTCAACCATACCATGATTTTTAAATTGGTTTATTGATTAGGTCTTGGGAGCAACCTAATGGTCGACTTACTTTTTGGTTAGAAACAAAGTTATTTAACGTACAAACGAACCACGCCAGTTACGACCACATCGTTGCATTGAAGATCATCAAGAACGTCGACAAGTATAGAGAAGCTGCCAAGCTGGAGATAAATGTGCTCAGGCATCTGGCAGAAAAAGATCCTGAAGGAAAATTGTGGGTTTTTTGTTGCAACAAAACTTTCTTCAGTTTTAGGGCTTTTAATGTCATTATAAAACGCTTTTTCTTATAGATCAAAGCGCTTGCTACAAATTTAATGTAGCGAAAACACACTGTGGAACAGGTGCTAATTGTCGGCCTACGCGGGATTGAGCCCGGTAATTTTAGATAATCTAATGCTCTACCGCTGAGCTATACGGCCGATTATATTGTATTGTTGTTCTCAAAATTATTCTCAGTTTTTGAAATATCTTTTATAGTGATTATTTAAACTATTCATGTTAAAATGAACCAAAAGTCGTTGTGTGAAGATGTTGAGCTGTTTTGACTACCACGGGCACATCTGCATCTCCTTCAACAGGCTTGGAACCTCCGTCTTTGACTTTCTTGTCAGTTGAGTCTTCCTTTGATCAGCATTCTATTTATAACTTTTTATTAATAGTTTTAATTCATGCTCTTCATTTTTTTAAAATGAAAAATAGATTATTAATAAGATATTGCTGTGTGATCTTGATCTGTTGAAACCCTCTCAGAAAGATAACCACTACCAGCCCTACCCCCTGCACCACGTCAAAGTGATCACTCTGCAGACACTACAGGCAGTCCAATGTGAGTTTGTGTTTTATTTATAACTTACATCCTGTTTTATAGAGTTAGTAAGTTATATTACATTTTATATATTCTCCTGATTTTTTTCGGTAAGGTATTTTACGATATACTTTTCGTATTTTGTCGGTTACTTTCAATAAGATACTCAGGTTTTTAATAAAAATGAAACGAGATTTAGCATCGAACAATATTAAAAGTTGAATCATATTTATAATCAAAATTTTCTTTCAATAAAATGCTTTGACCTTCAGTTCTTCATCAGAATCAACTGACCCACACTGATTTAAAACCGGAAAACATCTTGTTCGTCAACTCGGCATTTGATGTTCTTGAAGGCAGTAAAAAGGTGGCATTAATGTGATTTGAATGAGTATCTTGTTTGGAATTTTTTGTGTAAACAGTTTTTTGATATATGCTAAATATAATCTTCAACTAACTAATATAGAACTTTACATAATCTGGTTGATTAACTGTTGTTTTTTTCTCAACAGAACAAACCATTCAAAGTAGTGAAAAATCCTGAAATAAAGTGATTATTCCTAAATTGATCAAACAATATCTATAACCGAAACTCAACTAAAAAACTAATTTGGAAAATTAATCAATTTAATAACCTTTACCTCAAATGATTTCAATAGATTGAAATTCTTTTGAAGTAAATGTATGTAATTTTCAACGAACACAGGCTGATCGATTTCGGCTCTTCCACCTTCGACTATGAACATCACAGCAACATCATCTCCACCCGTCACTACAGGGCCCCTGAAGTCATTCTAGGTAACTTTTAAGACTTTAAGTATTTCTATTTTGTATATAATTCAATGTAAAAATAATAATAACTAAAATCAAGTATATAAAATTTCTACGTTATTTCCAAAGATAATAGTTTTCAAAGGGTCTAACAACTTTTTATAATATAGAAAGCGTATGTTGTCATTGAAACGATAGTATTATGAAAATAAACATTCACAAGACTTATTCCCAAAAACAATGGTTTTTAAGCGAGTCTATTTTAAACATTCTCTTTTAAGAAGTGATTGCAAAACAATCTTAAAACGCTAAAAACAGCACTAGAAGTTTATTTAAAACTTGTAGAAAGCCTATATTTTTATCGAAGACTAAGTTACATTATCAATTACTGTAATAACACTTGATAGTAAGACTTAGTCTTGAGAAAAACTTGAAAGAGTTTTTGAAAAAACCATTAGCGTTGTTTTAATACATCATAAGCTTGCCTATACTCAGCCTTAAGGCAACCAGTCAAAATCTAATTGAGTATTTAAAAAGCTTAGGGGAAAAGCTAAAATATAAAAATGAAACCTTAAGCAAGAGAATAAAGCTCTATATAGATTAAGATTTTTCTACTATTCTATAAAGAATATTTTCAATGCAATCCTTTTAAGATGGACATTTCTTCTTTATCTCAAAACATACCTTCTATATATAAATATGTTCATACATTCTTTGTTTCTTAAGCCGATTTACCTGAATCGCTTCTAAATTCCAGTTAGAATTGCGAGAATTATTTTTCAAGAGCAAAATTCAAATAAATTTTTTATATTTTGCTGTTCAATAACTTCATATGCATAATATTTACGTTATTTCATGTTAAATTTCATTCCAGAAATTATTTTATTTGAAAAACCCATGAAAAGCAATGGACATAAAAAAAAGTTAGAAATCAAATAGTTTATTTTGAATTATTTGAAAGAAATTTGTCATAACATTGCATAAAAAATAAATTACTCACAAACTTGCGAGAAGCATGAACTTGCTCGAACCTGCTTGGTGTAACCTATCATTGGCCATCAGCATCATTAGGTCTATGCATCAAACTAGAATGTGGTATTAAATAGAGTTTATTATTGTTTACAAGATATCAAAAACTGGCAAGTGTTTATATTAATATAACAATAAAACAATAAAATAGTTGACTAGATGTAACTCGCTGTAAAAATCATCGAAGTTTTTTGATTATCACAACCTTCTTTTTGAAACAGAATTCTTGTATTCTTTCAGCTTGAAATTAATATACTTCTGAAACAAACAGAGGTGGGTTGGGACCAGGCCTGTGACGTGTGGAGTATGGGCTGCATCGCCTTTGAACTCTACTCTGGGTTCACTCTCTTCCAGGTTCATTCAGTAGATTAATTGTCAACAATCTTTAACGTCGATTCATGAGAAAATTTAATACATTTATTCAGCAAAAAAGCTAGAATTTTCGGTAAGTATAGCCTTACCATAATACGTAACTGAGAACCACTATAGTCGTTTTCTAGTGAATTAAAATAGAAATCACATATTAGTAGAAAACGGCTCTAATGACAAAATGCCTAAGATTCCTTACTGAAAAAACTTCGAAAATAAGACGTAAAACCTGGATACTGTCTGAAAAAGAGATACATGGAGCTTAGTTTTTCTACGAAAGATAGAAAAAGTTTTTTCTTTCAAGTCTAAAACATACCTGAACTCGATCGATTAAAAAATAATCCATTAAACTTTTTAGATTATTTAATTACATAGACAATTATAAAATTGATGCATTCTCAATAGTTATAATTTGATTGAATCTACACAATTATTTTACTATAAACATCAATAATTTCAAAAAAAGTTTGTATGCTAACGTATTATGGCAAGGCTATACTAACCGAAAATTTTAGCTATTTATGTTGTCTAATGCTCATAAGTAAAATAAGATGTTTCTAAAAAGTTAGATTAACTGTTTAATTATTGTTTGAAGGTTTTTAATGAAGTCTCACTTTTTTTTAGTTTTCAAAAACTTGAAATTGAGTGCTAATGATGTTGGTCCACAGACACATGACAACAGGGAACACCTGGCCATGATGGAGAGAGTCTTGGGCAACATCCCATACAGACTCTCAAAAAGGACCAAGTCACTACAGTTTATTGTGATAAATTCAACAAGTTTATTTTATTTTTATCAATATGTTTTGTATAGATATATATATAATAACATGTTCCAATTTCCTTTCTTTACGTATATACCTGATAACGTTTTAGAGTTTGGCACGTGCACTTTTTTGTTTTTGAAAACAACGAAAACTCCCTCAATGAACAGAACGGGATATTTTTGGCATGGCAGGCTGGATTGGAACTACCACAGCATGGCTGGCAAATACGTCAGGGAGCTCTGCCTCCCTCTCTATGTTCGTCTTATTGTTGAATAAGCTTTAAGCCAATTAACTTGATTACATATTTTCATGGTAATTGTAACAACTAGCAGTTTTATCATATGTTGGTTTTGAAGTGAAGCATTAAAGTAATTCCAACACACCCTGTTTTTGTTCAACAATATATTTTGAGCACTTTATATGTTTTTCACATCTTCGCTTTGAACTCAACACCACAGAGATACATCAAAAGCGACAACTCGAGTGACAGACAGTTGTTTGACCTAGTCGAGAAAATGCTCGAGTTTGATCCAAACGACCGCTTGAAAGCCTCTGACGCCTGCAAACACCCTTTCTTCAGTGGCCTTTGATGTTGTCTCAGCTCTGTACAGTCAAGTTTTTAAAAACGTTTCTTGTGCATTGTTTCGTGAAGGTGTATTCGAGGAATATGATGGAAACATAATGGAACATGTGAAAAGGTTTTGTAGAAACAGACTTGTCGAACTTTCGGACATTACGTAAATTTATTAAACGGTTTTCATTCTCATTTGTGAGTTTTTTTTGCATTTAAATAGATTTCCAGTAAAAAATTTGTAAAACCAAACTAATAAAATTCATCATACATATTTCATTGATTGTTCAAGGCAATTTAGAAAAACTTCAAAGGTAAAAATATAAAAAAATGACTATGAAAGAATTAATTATTTTCAAAATTCGAATTGAAATAAATGAATCAAAAGTCAAGTAGAAAAACGTTTGAAAACTATACAAAACTTGATAATCAATTCAAGTGGTCCAATTCAAACTGACCATCAAAACAACAATGACTGCATACATAGGGATTGTTATGTAATCAAAAATATATGACAACCATCGGGTCGCTTTGAAAAATAAATAGATCGAGTCAAAATGAAAATTGATCAATGACGTTTGAACTGATATGTCGATTAATGCGGCGTTCAAAGAGGGCCCTGTATAACAGGAGACTTCATAAACAGGTTTCTTCGAGGGATTCAAGCAGGTCCTCCAACTCCTCAACCACCACGCTATTTCTTTCTGGTCTTAGGAAAATTGAACCACTTTCAAAGTTTTTTTTCTCGTTCACGGAGATTTCATCGATGAAACTTGGAATGACCTTGACAGCATGCTGGTTGCTTAAAAGGATGTTCGAATCAAGTTGTTTGATGTTGTTTTCATTGCATGTTCTGAAGTCTTGTACGAAATAATTACTAACGTTATCTTCTTTTTGCGAATCATTATACTTGTGAGGAAGAGATTTGGATCGGGGGCTCGGTGGAGACTTTGTTGTTGTTTTGCATCTTTTCACGCTATTTGACTCACCTTTTTGATCAATTCTTTTACAAACTGCACTGAATGTATTTGCATTTTTATTTATTTTTATATTCTTTATCATTATTTCATTGAAATCAGCATAATCATCATTGTTATTGTATCTTTCACATATAATATTGATGTCGTTATCGATAAGATGTTCACTGTTTTTTAACCCGTTGTGCAGGGGGTTTTGATAAGTCTTGCTAGGTGTGAGCTTAACATTGAATTGATCTTTTGTTATGATTTCCTCATTTTTGGAACTTATTCTATAATAGTTATTATTTGAGTCAATGGCTTTATATACAGCTTCTTCATTACTACTCAAATCTTCATTACGCCTCTCAACTATAACATTTTTTTTTTTACTGAGGTCAATTTCATTTTTAACACATTCTCCGCTTTTTTGATATTTTTCTTTAAACTTCTTCACTCCTTCAACGTTGTTCTTCTCCTCATGATATTCGAAAAGGCGTTTGAGTTTGTCGAAGTCACTCTTGTTAGGGGTGATCTCTTTATTAGGGTTGCTGTTATTATTTTGATTTGTAATTTTTGTATTATTATCAATACCATCGAGTTTATTATTAGTAATACAATTCTGCATACCATTACTACTGTTAAGATGCATTTTCTGGGTGTTAGTGCTACCTGGTGTAACATCCACAAGATCTTGAACAGTATTATTGGTTTTGAAGCCAGAAGTTTTCTCATAAGTGACTTTGAACGAAGGATCCTTATGGATTATATTGGGCTTATTGGTGGAGGTGGGTGGATAAAACGTCACTTGAAAAGGGCCATGTTCCTTTTGTTTTGCGTTTTGATTATGTAGTTGTGCTGTATTTTTTCGTTGTTTGTTGTTTTCAATCAACGGTTTATGATTTGTTTTGATAGATTCAAGTATTGTGCTGTTTGGTTTTTGCCCATCAAAAAGAGGATCTTTTTCATTTATTCTTTGAAGCTTTTGCTTTTCTTTATATTTTTGCACTTGATGTTTCGAAACATTTTTAAATGGAGCTTCTATGCTAACAATAACACAATCTTCTGCAAAACTACATGAGCACATTTTATTTCTTTGTTGACAGGTCACTTCTACTTCAGAACCATCGACTTTGGCGGGTAGTTCTATACTAATTTCTTTGTGCAAAACGTTATCGTTCGAGAGAGAATCTATTCTTTTGTTTGATTGATTTCTGATACAAATTGCATTTTGTGAATTGTCTTCAATTTTATCTTGTCTGTTCTCATTTTTAGTATCAACCGTTTTTCCTTTGAGATAGATGATACCCTTTTCAATGTGATGTATCACACAGTGGGAGAATTCATGCATACCAACTTCTAATCGATATATTAACTGGTGGTGAAAATAATTAAATAAAAGTAAGCCCAATCAAAATAAAAAAAAACACAAAGAACTAGAGCCTCACAGGTTCATTATGATCATCCTTGATGACTTGAGTTTTGACCACGCCTGAGATCTCATTCATTATCATCTTCCTATTCAGTTGCATGTCTCTTTCATTCGGTAGCTTCCTCTCCATGGCTTTGTGGCTACCATTGCTTATATTTTCCAACGATTGAGTGTTTTCATCTATCCCCCTTTTCCTTCTTTTTATCTTATCTCGTTGTCTGTGTTCAACTTTCCTTGAACCCTCATCATTAAGGTGTGATGAGATAACATTGTTATCTTTATTTGCACTTATGTTTTTGATAACCCTCGACAAAGCATCATTTCGATAGAACTTCTTTTCTAATAAGTCTTCTATACTTTTTTCATGATAAGTCTGTAATTAATTTCTATATGTTTGAAAAAATAATTGAAAGATAAACAACAAATAATCAATCAAGAAATAAATCCTGGCATATTTTCAGGCTTGAAATCATGGAAAATATACTGTTGTATTGTTTGATTATAAACACAACGAAAACACTGATCAATTTTTACAAACGACACTTAAAAATTCCTAATCCATATAAAAATCAAAAAAAATTGCTAATCATTCAAACTCTAGCTTCTCATCGTAGCACTCGAAGTTCGATTGAGGGTGTAAATCATAATCTTTTGAATGTACAAAATACTTAGACTAATACGGTTCTACAGATGCAAAACCCCTTTGTTTGACCTCAAATGAAATCAAAAAAGTTAACAAAAAAATGAACTTGGTGATACAAGTAGACATACATCTGCTTAGCTTTGAGTTTATTCGGATTACATTTTGTGCTTAAAAATAAACAATTATTGATTATTTACATCAAACAACCTCAGAGCTCAAAAAGCATCTTTTTTCAGAACTCAAATAGTTATGTAAAGGGTAAATTAAAAAATAAATTGCCAAAAACAGAATTAAGTAAAGTATTTAAAATTTTCTCATTCAAATCAGTTTAAAATTCAAAGGCATAAAACCAAATCAGCAGCGAAGCTTGTATATAGTTATCAAATTTCTCTAAAAGTATTTGGTTTTTTGGAATTATATACATTTATGAAAAATTAAGTGGCAAAAGATCTGCTTTGTGAATCCATAGTGTGGATTACAATGGTGAAACTTGGTCTATAAGAACATTGCTTGTATCTCATGCAACATCACTCATGACATTCCATTTTTAATTTGGTTCTATACAATGCCACTATGAGTAACTTACTACTGGTTTGTACATTAAATCTTTAAGTTCCATATATACTGAGGGTGGCCAATAAGGGGAACCAACAAAAAATGTAACATTTTCAAAGGTACTTTTAAATTTTATTTTGAATTACATTGAAACAACAAACCTTAACATGCCACAAGCCTAGTTTTTTCAACCTATCTTCAATCTCTTTTTCCTTTCCGATGTCCCCATATTTGACCAAGCCATTGCGACTGCAACTAGATGACCTCATTGGGCCCTTCCTCTTTGTGGCAGCTGCATCTCATGTTCAATTGATTGTGAATTTGTGAAATAGTGTACAGGCTTCAACTTTTAATGCGCTTATTCAGCTTAAAATCTTTGTACATGAAAGATAAATTGCTTACAAATGGCTAATTCGATAAATAAGTTTGTATAAACACTTAAACATATTTTAACCTGGTAACTAACTGATGAACTGTTTAGCAAATCCATTGAAACTCTTGTAAGCTGCAAACAAAATTGTGTCACCTTTAAAATATTGACGCAGTGAAAGTCTATAAAAGGCTTCTATAAGTTTCATATGTAACTATAAATAACACATGCATGCGATTATGTTGTGTGCGCCTATAAATGGTTTATATGACTCAAGTATCGATTGTCATACATTGTATGATTTCAACAAAAATAAAATTTATTTCCCATAAAATACATTTAGATAATGCAGTTTTGAGATAGTTTTAATGTTTTTCTATAACTTCAACACTCACATTGTGACACCACGAGAACACATGTGGTGTAAAGTTATGGCAATATTAGTTCTTTTTTTTAATATTATTTCTATTTATATAATAATTTCTATTTATTATTATTTTTATTATTTTCAGTAGTAAATATATAATTAAATATCTTCTCATTATTATTCTGTATAGTCTCTTTTCTGCCAAATTCTTGCATATTAATTTATATCAGGGATGTTTTGAAAACATATAGTGATTTAAAAAACCTACTTGTGTGAAAATTTCAGCGGCCATTTCCTATCGATTTTATAATAAATTAGCTCCAAGCATTTAACATCAAGAGTTCAATACTTTGTAGGTCTGGTGAATTTCAACTTCATAAGTTGAAAATTAAATTTTATCTATAAATAAATTCATTTTATGTTCAATGAACACTGAATTTGCAATAAAACTTCTCATGCTGGTCAGTAAAGCTTTATGAAATAATTGCTTCGTTATTTATATTTAATCTAATGTCAATATAGTGTCATATTTAAGACGTATTTATTCTTGTGATTGTTTTAAGCTCTTTAACTATAATTCATGAATTTTTGATTTTTAGAGGATTATATCGATTATTGTTATGTATTGCTTAATGTCAGAGCAGTGAGGTGGTGATATGTATGAATGTTGTGTTGATGACACCTGCTAGGTTTCAATGGTGTTCGGGTGTCCATTATGAAAAAAAATATAAAATAGAAATTCAAAACTGTTGTTGTTTTATGGTGTTTCTAGAACTTGTAGTGGAAACATTATTGCATTTAAACATTGCTTGAAACATTCGTATTTGGTATTTGACAATATAACGCTCCCTAATTAATGAATGATTCATTAGTTGGAAAAGCGGAAACGATTTTGAATGTATTTTTATTTTCGTTAATAAAAATATAAAACAAAAAATTTTTTAAGACCATCATCATTTGGATCACAAATTAATTGCAAAATAATGAAATCTTGCTCTTATCGAATCTTATTCAAATCACGCCATTCAATTCATTCTTTCAAATCCCTATCAGTGACGTATTGTACATTCTCATTGAATGCAAATAATTTTGCCTGCATTTCCATTGTGGGAAGATTGGACAGTAGGTCATTCCCAGGGTATTTCAAGTCTCAGTCACGTTTTAAAGGGCGTAAATGCTATGTATAATTGATGCAATTTAATGGTGGTGTAAAAAACAAAAAACCACGAATGAAAAAAACTAGAAAGGTGTATGTCTTGATAAGTCAAAGTCTTGAGTTAACACTGGCATCAATCATAGCACGTAATCCCTCTAATATAAACGCCAATAAAATCTTTGAAATAAAATCTCTCAGCATGTAGGTGGTATCATTGAGGCATTAGGTTTTCCATTGATATTCAATACGGATATTTTTATCTCTTTAACTATATTTATAATTTTTGGTTTTTTATTTTATTTAGTATACATTCGAATTATTTGAATTCCATTAGTAGATTTGAATAGGATTTAATGCATATAGATGCAAAAAGCGATGACTTGAATGTCATTTAGTTGTTAAAAACTACTAAGCTAGCTTTCACCTTACTTTAAAATATTCTCAACTGTGTCAAAAGTTGAAACCAATAAAACTCTAGCGAGATGTTGTTATTGGCCATGAGATGAGGTAAGCTTTCAATAGTCAGTATCAACTGTGTCTTCATTGCCTGATATGAAAAGACTCATCGAACACAATGGAAATAGCAAGAGTGAAAGCAAATAGAAATTTTGAAGTTGCTGCACCAATTCATTAAAGCAATCTTCAAAATCACCTCAAATCCATAACCTCCACAACAACTTTTTCCAAGTGCTTAAAAACCCACCTCATGATTAAGTCTTATAATCTTAAAACATAAATTGAGAATTTTTTTCTTACAAGTATATATTATTTCAGAAAATCAAATTGGTGGAAAGAAGGAAGAGGTAAACAGAGAGAATGACTGGGTGTGTGTGGATTGAAAGATGAAGCGTGAGGGGCTGGAGCGGATGAGACGGCTCATTTGACTTATTTACTTACTATTTATATATATATATATATATACACTATAGTGGTTTTGAAAATTTTAACAGTTTCATGCCACTATAATAATATTTCTTTTTTGTTTGTTTGTTTGTGTGTTTGTTTGTTTGTTTGTTTGTTTGTTCAGAGCTGCCATCATTACATGCAAACCTTATTATTCTATTCATTTGATATCATTGAACCAATGGTAAAACTATATTTTGCTTTTAAATCTTTACTTTTTGAAAATTTTATTGAAATATTTTAAAATATACTCCAGTACAGCGTATTTATAAACTTAATCATTTCATCTAATTAAAAAAACTTCAAAGTTGAGGCTGAAAAATGACTTGAAAAAATCAATTGTATATTTTAATTGGAAATTAATTTCAAATATATTTCTTTTCGAAAGTTGCCATTATTTTGACAAAAAAATGAAAGAAAACCAATTTAAAACAAATTTTAATCAATACTTTAATTTTAAAAAAATCAATTTAAAAAGAGGAATCTGTATAAAAGAAGCACGAAACAAGCATCACCATTCGAGAATATTTCCACTTGAATATTCCGACCTTCATCACAACATGCGTCTGTTGTTACTTGTCCTTCTGTTCTCTTTGGCAGGTTCACCATCAATACCTCATTCAATTGTGTCTTTGACTTTTACTTAGTTTAAATTCATTTTATTTATTATATTTTTTTATATAGTCAAATGATCAAAACATTTGAATTGACGACTTATAAGATGCCCCTTGAATGATTATATTTTTTCTTTGTGCCTACAGACAACATCAACTGCGGGTACAGCCCATGGGGAGAGTGGAGTGAGTGCAGTGCTACTTGTGGAGATGCATTCAAAACCAGGACCAGGCAATGTGGAAAGTAAGTTGAGTGTGGTGTTGTATATTTCTAGCAGATGTAGTATTGTATTTGATAAAATAAAGGTTTAAAAACTTGAAAATTCTTTGAAACACTCAGTATTATTCTTTTTTATTCAAGTGAAAATGATGTTTATCGCTACCTTTCTACACTTGCCAGAACATACGATTGCAACCTACGCTCTTTGACTGAAACTCAATTTTGTCCCTTTGTGAAATGCGGTACGATTGATAACTTAAATTTATATGAAAATAAATTGTTAATATTCAAAAATTGTGTCATTACATTGAATTTTGTTTCAGAGTATCCTGATCAAAAGAAGCCCTACAGTGAGCCTACATTAACATTTCTAGTTTCCTAACCTCAAAGAAATATATATTTATTAATATTTATTAAGTTTAATTAAATTTTTTCATCTAGAACTAATCAATTCTTATTCGACTTAAACCAATCTATTAAATTATTCCAGAACCGACCCCTCCTCCTCCCACCTATGGTTAGATAATTCTCAATAACTTCCAATTCCTTACCACTGTTTTTTTGCTGCATGATATATAATGATTTAAATGATAAAATGTTTTGATAAACTTTTAAAACTCATTTTACAGAAATAAAAACAACAGTTTATCCTACTAAATATGGTGGTTTTGTCTCTTTCTTTATTTTTTTAGCTTTTAATCTATTTTTGTCATTATTTCTAATAATTTAAACTTTTTCTACCAGAAGAGCCCGAGTACAAAACCAAAGAAGACTACTTTAAATACCCAGGTACTTTGCAGTTGATACGGGGGTTTAATTAAATAATACTATATAAATAAAACACAAGTTTATAAAACGTGTTTCAGTAAAATCTTTTCGTTATTTTATAGAGTGGTGAAAAATACGTATAAGTAATATAGCACCTTCATCAACAGAAACACCAAGTTACAAAGAGAAGACCACCTACCCTTCATACTACGGTAGAAAAATTCTGTTTCAATACTTATGACTCTAAAAATTTACCAATTTAAACAAAATTATTGTTAAAAGAATTTTCTTATCTATATATGAAATCTTCATCAGATTATCCTGATTACGATGAAGAGAAGAAATACCCAGAAGAACCAAGTAAAATACGTCATGTACCCCATTTGGATCACATTTATATTCCTATCAATTCTTTCAGAATACCCAGCTCCCAAGGAAGAGTACCCAGTTTATAAAGAGGAATACCCAGCTCTCAAGGAAGAGTACCCAGTTTACAAAGAGGAATACCCCGTTTACAAAGAAGAGTACCCAGTTTCTAAAGAAGAATACCCAGTTTACAAAGAAGAATACCCCAAAGAACCAGGTTTCGAAACATTAGTTTCAATATTCATATTTTTTTTCAAAATTGATGATCAAAAACAAACACTGCATTCATAATGACATCATATGTTGTTGAACTCTCTCTTAACCAGAACACCCCGTTTACAAGGAAAAAGAGCCTTATCATGAAAAATCAGGTAATTATTTCAAACTATTCATGTCATATTGAATTTACTTTTGATAAAAAACAATAAGAACTAGTAAATTTCAATTTTTTTAAAATAAGCTTTCATACTCATTGATATAAAATCTCAAATAGGAGTGCTTGTTATAATTTATTTAGAGTTTATTAAATTTTGAAACCTTTAGTTGTGGCCTCACATAGCAGTATCATCCCGATTCTCACATATCTCAACAAATTGCTATTCGCACTAAAAAAAAGCATTTTACTTGAAATTTTACTTATTAATGGCAGCTAAAAAAGACACTAAACATAGTTTCGAATAATATTCATTTAATTTATCGTTATATGTTTGCTAACCCCATCCTATCCATGCTCCTAGAATACCCAGTACCCCAAAAGTACCCACAACAAGGTATTTGCAACATTATACGTGAATATGTAGTTTATAAAGTTTCATTTTGAATTGTGAAAAATTATTTGAAACCTTGCTAATAGAAAACTTGTTGATGTTTTCGACAAACTTTATCATAATTTATAACTGTACTTTTGGAATATATCAGCTTATTTTCATAAATATACGTTTTTAAAATCAAATTCTTTTAAAATGAAACTGCACTTCACAAAGTTGATTAAAAATTCATATGTAAATGAAAATATGATTTTCATTTCAAACCTTGAAACACCCAGTTATATTGTATATGTTGTTGAACTCTCTCTTAACCAGAACACCCCGTTTACAAGGAAAAAGAGCCTTATCATGAAAAATCAGGTAATTATTTCAAACTATTCATGTCATATTGAATTTACTTTTGATAAAAAACAATAAGAACTAGTAAATTTCAATTTTTTTAGAATAAGCTTTCATACTCATTGATATAAAATCTCAAATAGGAGTGCTTGTTATAATTTATTTAGAGTTTATTAAATTTTGAAACCTTTAGTTGTGGCCTCACATAGCAGTATCATCCCGATTCTCACATATCTCAACAAATTTCTATTCGCACTAAAAAAAAGCATTTTACTTGAACTTTTACTTATTAATGGCAGCTAAAAAAGACACTAAACATAGTTTCGAATAATATTCATTTAATTTATCGTTATATGTTTGCTAACCCCATCCTATCCATGCTCCTAGAATACCCAGTACCCCAAAAGTACCCACAACAAGGTATTTGCAACATTATACGTGAATATGTAGTTTATAAAGTTTCATTTTGAATTGTGAAAAATTATTTGAAACCTTGCTAATAGAAAACTTGTTGATGTTTTCGACAAACTTTATCATAATTTATAACTGTACTTTTGGAATATATCAGCTTATTTTCATAAATATACGTTTTTAAAATCAAATTCTTTTAAAATGAAACTGCACTTCACAAAGTTGATTAAAAATTCATATGTAATTGATAATATGATTTTCATTTCAAACCTTGAAACACCCAGTTATATTGTATATGTTGTATGGTTTAAGTTAATGCCATATTCGTAGTTGCATTGTAATATATGATCATTTTTTACCGTTTTACGCTTGATTTCAACTTATTTCAATTGCACAGAGAAAAACTCATTTTAATTAATATTTTATCTTTTCACGGCTGTAAAATAAGGTACCAAGCATCATTCATTTAAATGCATATTTAATTTCCCTAGAATACCCAGTGCCCCAAAAGTACCCACAACAAGGTATTTGCAACATTATACGTGAATATGTAGTTTATAAAGTTTCATTTTGAATTGTGAAAAATTATTTGAAACCTTGCTAATAGAAAACTTGTTGATGTTTTCGACAAACTTTATCATAATTTATAACTGTACTTTTGGAATATATCAGCTTATTTTCATAAATATACGTTTTTAAAATCAAATTCTTTTAAAATGAAACTGCACTTCACAAAGTTGATTAAAAATTCATATGTAATTGATAATATGATTTTCATTTCAAACCTTGAAACACCCAGATATATTGTATATGTTGTATGGTTTAAGTTAATGCCATATTCGTAGTTGCATTGTAATATATGATCATTTTTTACCGTTTTACGCTTGATTTCAACTTATTTCAATTGCACAGAGAAAAACTCATTTTAATTAATATTTTATCTTTTCACGGCTGTAAAATAAGGTACCAAGCATCATTCATTTAAATGCATATTTAATTTCCCTAGAATACCCAGTGCCCCAAAAGTACCCACAACAAGGTATTTGCAACTTTATGTGTGAACATGTGGTTTTGAAGTTATATTGTTGATAAAAATAGATTTAAAATATTGCTAATTGAAAACAAGTTAATTTTTTCGACAAACTTCATCCTAATTTATAACTGTACTTGTGAAAAAAAGCTTATTTTCATAAATAAATGTGCTTAGAATAAAACCCTCATACATAAAGGTTACATTTTATGTATCTAGAAGTCATGTCTTTTTTTCTAAACTAAGAACATTCAATTAAATTTAAACATATAATGCAGAATACACAGTGCCCCAGAAGTATCCAACTCCACCAGGTATGAGTCAATTAATATATGAAGCACTCAACTTCCTAAGTTGAAGCTTTTAAACACTTGCATTTCAATGGGACTGAGAGCATGTGGAAAGATGATAGAATGATTTTTATTTTGTGTTTACAGTCACTAAAAATTTTTTATGAGCCTTCTTGTCCTTTTGACACTCTCTTTATCTCTACACATTTTAAACTGGACCAAAAAAAAGTCTTTTCAGTTGAAATCTTATATAAATTACTGGTTTAAAAATGAAACATTTTAAAAATTATTCATTTAAATGAACATTAAATATTTGCTAACTCTTACCTTCATGCTCCTAGAATACCCAGTGCCCCAAAAGTACCCAAAACCAGGTATTTTCAATTATATAACACGCGGTTTTAAAGTTTTTTTTTATGAAAAGATACTTGAAATCTTGCTAATTGGAATTTAGCTGGAATCTTTGAAAATTTATAGCTCCTTGTACCAAATTAAATCCTAAACATACAACACAGAATACCCAGTGCCTACCAAGTACCCAACTCCACCAGGTGCGTAACAACAAATATAACAAATGAGTAAACAAATTCCCTATTTGATGCTTAGAAATACATGCATTCTAATAAAATTAAGAGTACTTGGAAAGGTGATATGCTAACTTGAAGGTGGTGTTTGTGGCCACTAAAAACTTTTAATGGTCTCTTTTGTAGTTGTGACGTCAGATAATTAACGATTAAAAAATTTGAAAATTTCAACTAGATTGAAAGTTTTAGAATCAAATGTTTAACAGCAAAACGAAACACAATGCACAAGTGCCAAACCTCATGGTCATATGTGGTACATGACTTCGGAACGGAAGCAATCATTGGAATTCATATTTCATTTGAATTGATAATTATTGTTGTATTTTAAAATATACTTATGAAGAAGATATTATCACAAAATAATGATACAAGCATAACAATTTCAACAGTTGACTACCCCAAGCCTAAACCATTGCGTAAGTTGAGATTTAAAAAATACTTACTTATTCAATTGTTTATACAATAAACTATTTCTTATTAATGAGTTCCTAATTTGAATTATTTCATTCATTTTCAGCTGTCAATGAAGATGAATTATTTTTGAGCTTTATGGAAAAAAATGCGATTTTAAATTTTAAATTATACAAATAAAATTCGATTACTAAGCAACCTTCGAAATAATGTCATTCAACTGCATTGCGATACACGCAGATTACACGTACACGGTGGTGGTTACAACATCTGATTCTCAAAATGATGTGTTATCGGCTGATGCTGTCATCTCCTTGGAAATCAATGCTGGAAACACTCTAACTGGAGGTTTGACAATTGCATTCAAAGGTATAATATAAATTAAATATTGCAATGGTAACAGTTGATAGAAGCAACCGCGTATTTACCTTGTTGAATACCGAAGACAACTTGTTCTCTGCTGGAAGAACTTCAACCTTCAGCATCATTGCTGACTGTGACTTCATCATTGAAACTATAGGGTTAAATTCAAAATATCTCTTATAAATTACATTTTTTTGGTTGTAGATTAGTAGAATATCTTAATTTTTGAAAGTTTCAACATGTTATATGTTTAATAAAATAATTTTTTTTGCAGAGTAACCATCAGAGACCCAAACAATAGATTTGTTAGGTGGTATTTCACTGAAGTGAGTCAAATATTTTCATATAAAAATCTTTCTAAAAGCTAATTTATCATTATAAAACATACACTCTCTTTTTTCTTTCTTTCAAACCTATTTCACGATTAAACAATGCCACCCAGATAAGGATAACCAACGAGGAGTCAGGGGTGACTGCAGTCTTCTTGTATGATGAGTTTGTGCAAGAGGTGCTTTTGCTCAAGGCAGGCTAGTACCCAACTCTTGCTTGCGCAATTTTAATTTGACGAGTCATGATGGATTTGTTTTGAAAAATATTTTTTGTTTCATATGTTGATGTATTAGGAATATTTACTATTGAAAAAATTTAATAATTAAATATTATTTAGATGTTTTAAATTTTTCACGATTCATATTAAATTTTAAAAATGGTTTGAAAGACTCAAATCAGTATCTTTCCATAATTTGATTCAATGATATCCATTCTACTCCGTCAGAGTTGAAACCAGAATACCCTATTAAGTACGAAAAAGTCGAGCATCCAAAGATCCCAATCATTGAACCAAACGAGCCTATTTTAATACAACCTGAACCAGTGCAATTTTCATACAGGATTTCTGTTACAACAGCAAGCAACTCCCCCATCTTTACTGCTGGTGATGTTTACATCACCTTCAACCCCACTTCTTCCAACCCAAGCCCCATTGTCAAGCTTAGCAATGTTGGTGGTACCAGTTTCCGACCAAACTCCGTTGACCAATTCTACTTTGATTCTTTTGTTGATTATGGAGTTATTGATCATATCAGGTGGGGTTGTTGGCCTTTACATCTTGAATACAACCTTTTTGTCTTATTATTTAATTTGGTATGATTACATAGACTGGAGTTTCAAGCTCTAGAACCTAATGCTTATTGGCTCTTGCAATCCGTTAGTACTTGTCTTTCACGCTATAAATAACTACAAAGTTTTAAAAATTATGGGTACCAGAATAATCGAGAAAATGATGATAACATTGAAAATCAAATAAATTTACAATAGTAAAAGATGTTTGATATTGTACACAGGTTCAAATCGTGAATGAACAGACCGGCTACACTGTGACATTCCGCACTAAAAGGCCTATTGGAAGTTCCAACAATGGCAGAGATGTTGTCATCTGTGAGTTCTATGCTTTGATTGTTTATTTATATCCTAATAAATTTAGATGAATAAAATATTCTATAATATATAAAAATAAATATGATAATTTCAACTTATGAGCTTAATATGTAATGAACATCAGACGACAAGGCTCCTAAGCACCCAGAGAAAAAACCCTACCCCAGTTATTATGGCCACGTTCCCCATCCAAAACCCACACCTCCAAAAACCTTTCTTTTCACCATCACCACAGTCACCTCCAGCAATCAACCTGAGGAATTCTCCAATGGTCTTATATAATTAGATCTCTAAGGATTAAAATTTATGTAATTAATTATAATAAAAACAATATAAAAAGTGAAATTTTAAACATATTATTTAGAAAAGAAGTACTTGAAGAAAAACTACATAGTAATAGCATAGTAATAACTTCTAAACCTCTCTTATATTATACCTGTTATACGTAAATATAAGCATGAACAAATAAAAAATAAAAAAGAACAATCATACCCTAAAAACAACTAAGACATTCAATCCGACAGGAAGAGTGTACATCACTCTGAACCCTGACACTTCATCTCCCAGTGAAAGGAAAGAACTGACCAATCAAGATGCCCAAAACTTCAGACGTGACGAGTCTGACTTGTTTGATGTGTTCTACCTTCAAGACCTCCACGTGACAAGCATCAAGTTGGAATTTTATTTTAATGTATAACTTTTCTAAGTTATTAATTCGAGTCGAGCAACTCATTTTTGTTTATTAACCCGATGCGATGTATCAAACAATGATAATCACAGAGTGGAGTACGAGCACAACTCGGGATCCTCAGGCTTGTGGTACCCTAGTGTGGTAGGTAGTTCTGCATTTAAAAAAGGAACAATGACTTAATCTATGCAAATTATTAATCTTGGAACTAATATTATATGATGGAGAATTAAACCTATGACTCTAAAAAAAAGATATATTATCAAATGTATCCAACCCTGAAGATCACTGTTGTGCAAACAAGCACGGGAAGGAGTGTCTTGTTTAGATATAATGGTGCCATTGGAGCTGACAGTGAAGGAGCATCTGTTATCTTGTACCCAAGTTAGATACAAACTATTCTCATTCAAATTATTTTAGTTTCAATAATTTTTGAATGAAATTATTATGGAACACAAACTTGATCCAGCTGTTGACGGAGGCTTCTGTGCATGGTCGGCCTGGTCTTCTCCCTCTGTCACTTGCGTTTCTTCAGGTGCCAACCCTTACATTTATATTATGTGGAAACTATTCAACCCATTTTTTTGTTCAGTTTTAAAATAGTATCAGCTGATTCAACAGAATAAATTGTTTTACAATAAGTTTTAAATATATTGCAAAAATTCATGCCACTTAAACGGTCATATATTAATTTTCAATTAAGAAAATAACTGTAGTTTTATATTCATATTGTAATTGATCACAGAGTCTGAACAAGTGTTTTCCAGGAGATCTCGCAGATGTGCCTGTCCAGAACCCCAGAACTACGGCCTGGACTGCGTAGGAGATAGTGAGGAACAACGTTCTGCTAATCTTCCTATTTGTCAGTCAAGTTCTAAATTGGTCTTATATACAAAAATTTTTGTTTGCAAAATAATTAATATGCTTTTAAAAATTCTATAATGTTCAGAATTAATGTTTAGATAATGTTTTGCTTTTCATGGTATTAGTTGTTAGAGAATCTTTTTAATAAAAAAATTCAAGCTATTTTTCTAACAGCTGCCAAATAATTTGATACGAATGCCTTTGAAACAGGTTTCTACCCCCCACAATACCCTCGTTTTCAGTGGACTCAATGGGGAAAGTGGAGTCCATGCGTCGGAGGCATTCAGGTGGAGATTTGAGTTGAATTAATCAAGTTATTTCTGATGAATGAATGTATCAAGTACTGTTTGTATACGCAGATGAGAGCTAGAGATTGCATTGAAGGAAGTGGAGCTCGTGTGAGAGGAGGCAATGAAAAGACATGCTCTGGTTACGCACATGAAGAAAAGTTGTGCAGTGTATATTAAAAATGAAACCAAATTCAAAAATTAGATTTCCACTTGTGAATAATAAATCAATGGGAAAATTAATTATTTAAGAAATGTGATTAAAAAAGATTGTGATTATTTAATAACAATTTTGAAGGCTTCCACTTGAAAAATGAGTTTCATTTCCCTGAAATAAAACATTGAATTACATTTGTTTTTTTATTGAAAAATTGCAACAATCATTTATAGTAGTGTTTGCACGGTCTATAATACAACGAATACCACTAAACTCAAGTTCATCAAAGAGAAGCATCTCCAAACAAATCTTGGAAAAAATTTAGAGTTTCATCGTCATTTTCAGAAAAAAGCCCGTTTTGAGTATCAGGACTTTTTGGATTGAGCAAGGTTTCATTTTCAAGTGCTAAGTTTTGTTTACCAAAACTGCTACATTTTATTTTATCCAAGTCGATATATGAAGGAATGTTCAAAAAAACATCGTTGCAACTTTCGGCCATGTCATCAATATCATTGAAATTTTTATTGTCCAAAAAAGATATGTTAAAATTGTTTTTGTTAGAGGTTTCGTTGTATTGGATTTGAGAGAGCAAAAGATTTTCTCGATGCAGAGCATCCTTTTCGAAGTTTTGGCTTCCACTTGATGTGTTCAGAGTAAAGGTTTGCTTATCAATACCTTTGTAATTATCAATATTTTTATTGATGAGCACATCGTTGGAATCATTGCTGTTTGTGTTAGAAGATATGGGCGATACTTCAATGTAGGAGGGTGTTGGATTTTGCTTAGGAGGGGATTGGTACAACTTTGAAAAGGGTTCATGGTGTTGTCCTATTGGAAATCTATTTTTAAAATTTGAAAGTTGCTTTTGAAAGTGAGATGGATGGTGGGTTGAAAATGATTGTTGCTGAATTTTGAAATTAGGTGAAAAGTTATAAGAAAGTGGTTTTATAACGTTTGTGTCTGTGACTGATGGTGGCGTTGCGATGAAGGCTTGTGAAGTTTGGACCATAGGATAGGAGGAAGATGAATCACTCTGTGAAAATTCTTCTTTTGTGCTTAGTTTTTCTGATACGAAATCTCGAAAATAATTTGATAAAAATCGATTACTTTTTCCTCGAGGTTTATTTTGCTTATTTGCGTCAACAAATTGATTTCTTGGATAAAATGAATTTTTTGTGAAATTCTTAAGGAAAAGTAGCCTTTCATTTTTATTATTGTTGTTAGGCTTTAAAAATGGTTTTTTGTATAAGTTTTTGTCACACATTTTTCGGTTAAAAAAATAGCTTTGATTGCCTAGAAAATCAGCTCTTTCATGGCCAATAGGAGGATTATCCTCAAAAAAAGATAACTTTCTCCAATATTTATTTTTATCAAAATTGGAAGATACAGCTTCATCAGTTTCTGGATAAAGAAAAATTATATATGAAGGTTTTTGGAAGACTACAATGAAAATAATTGGTTTTTCTTAGCTGATTGTTATTAAATTTCACCTGACATGGAAGACACTGTGTCAACTTTTTCCTTCTGTTGCATGCAGTTGTGTCTCTTTAAGATGGCCTTTAACTGCATTCTGTCATACTTCTTTTCAGGTCTCATCCTTTTGTTCTTAAAATTTTTTAAATCAAATGAATAACTAAAAAATTAACTGAATAACGAATTATTTAAAAAGTAACTACTTTATTTTCTTTTTGTCTTTGATTTCTGAAATTTAAAGAAAAATTATCAATATAACTTTTAATTCTTGAGTTTTATAAATACAAACTGATATTTTATGTTTTTTTTTCAAATAACCGACCTTCTATTCAATTTCTTTTTGAACAGAAACATCAACTCTGAAAACTTTTCTTTAAATTCTGTCTCGAAATCCTCTTCATCGCGGCATACTTGATAATCAGTGTCGTCATCAACTTCTTCGCCGTTCAATAATTGCTTTCTAGTCGATTCGAATTTTTTGAAACGTGCTTTTAATCTTTTGAGTTTTTTTTGTTTTCTTTTAACAAAGTTTTTATTTTTATGAAAGTTCTTTAATTCAAATTTTGATTTTTTTTGGGTATAATTTTTGAGTAATTTTTGTTTTTCTCTATCTTTTTCACTTGAGTTTCCAGCATTTTTTTTGTCATTCACTTCATAATCACTTTCATGATCTCCATTGTAATCTGTTTCATCTCTTGGTATACTCTTGCTTTCACGCCTTATAACATGGGGAGACTTGACTTTGTTACAACTCACCTTTGCACCATAGTTCTCTTTATTAATGATAAACTCAGGTTCCTTTTCTGTAATTTTTATCTCTTCATTTGAAAAAGTGATGTTATTGAAATCATTCTCGTAATCATAATGATACAGATCGGGGAAAATATCATGTAACTGTTTGTTCAAGTTGAATTTACCGTTTCTATGTCTTTCCCCAACTTCATAACTGCCACTACTCTTTTCTTCATTCATGTTCAATGAAGTTTCATCGATTCCATTTTCATTACGTTTGTCAAGTTCTTTATCATTTCCATGGAAAGACTCTTGAAGGTCATATTCTCTAACAGAATGCAGATTTTGCTTTAAAACATCTTCAGAGTTGCAATTGACTTCAAGAGACTGGTTAGAATATTTATGAAACTGAGTCAAAACATCGGTTTCAATATTGGATGAGTGGTGGTTTTCTTTATCGTTAAGTTCTTTGTTTTTTAGAGAGCATTTCAACATTCCTTTTAAAGCATTAATTCTTGCACTTTTTAATTTAACTTTAGCTTTGTTGATCTCTGAGGTCAATAATCTTCTTGTATCTTCGATAATATTGTTAGTGTTATAATAGCTATGTAGATTGAGTACGTGATCTTGTTGGTTGAAAAGTTGAGGCATATGGAGAGGAGAGTTGGAAGGAAAATATAAGACTTCATGCATGTTTTTTGACTTGTGTAACGATATGGTGGATGTCTGCTGCAGTTTGTAGTTTGTTGTTTTGAAGGTTAGCTTTTCAGGGGCTGTGAAGTTTTTAGATGAGTTTAAGAGGGATAAAGATTCTAAAAAGTTTTTAGCTTTCAAATTTAGAAGTTCAGAATCCAAATGTTTTTTCGTGATGTTATCTCCGTTGATATTAATTATATTCTTATGTTTGTGTGTTGTGATTTGAATTTCATTCTTGTTGGAAACATCATTATTATTTTGATTTTGCAGAGTGTTACAACCTTCAACGCCATTATAATCACATCTATTTTTACTGAAAGATCCTTTCTTTTTTCTAGACTCATACAAATTTGGAATACTGATAAGAGGTCGTTTCAAATGGTTTTTAGGATCTTGGTTCGAATGAAAAGTATCTTTCGACCTACTACCACAGTTTTGTGGGTCTTTATGCCTATGTTCGTTTATATTACTCTCTAAAAGCATGGGATTGTTTCGAAATTTTGAAAGTTCATTTTTATGAACACTACTTTTTGTCAAGAGAACATTTGGTGGAATAACGTTATGAAAAGAAAAATGATTAACACACTCTGTATTGGTTTCAAGATTCGTTTCATTTTCAACATTTGGACAAAAAAACGTTTGTTTTGATGTGTTCATTAGAAAACTATTCCCATTGTCATTAAGATCCAAAGTTGCTACTTTTGAAGATTCCCCTTTCAAGCTGTCACTAGGTGAGAGGGGCGATAGAGGAGAAGAAGGAATAGTTATCACGTTATTTGCTGACATGGTCGTGTAAGTTGGTTTTTTGGGTTTTTGTTGTTCAGTGGTTTGTATTGGAGGATTGATTACAGAGTTTTGAAGTTTTAAGTTTTTGTCAGTTTGAAGTTTTCTTTGCATAAACTCTCGTTGTTGAAATATTTGTTTCTGTTTCTGAAGCAAGTACTTTTGATGACAGAGTTGTAGCTGTTTTAAACTTTGCTGTTGTAAAGTGTGCTGGTTGGTAAAAGTACAACTTGGTTTCGATAAAATAGATGATGTTACAGAATTTGTAGTTGAGTTTGTGACTGTAGAACTTTGACATAAAAAAGAGGAAATTGGCAAATTCTTAATAATCGCAAAATGATTACTGAAATTCTCCGTTGAAGTAATGTTACTGTTGTTTGAACTAGGGGAAGATGATATTTTTCCATTTTCGCTTGAATTTGACAGTTTTTGAATGTAATTAAAAATTTTTGAAACTGTGGTTTTATCATTAGTAGCTTTTCCAGAAGTTTCAACGCTGTTAGTTTTACTAGGGTCTTGATGGAAATCTTTGAAATCATGGGGACTAGTTTTATCGATTGAACTCACAACGTTATCTTCATTACTATTTATACTTGTTTGGGCTTTAGGACAGTTTAAGGGCAGTTCTGGGTATGCTAATCCAACGGTTTGAGATTCGTTAGTGTTAGAGTCCGTATTTCCAAGTTTGTCATTTTTTTCAGTGGGTATAGAATTGGTTTTTATTTCCGAGAGGCTTGTTCCATGTTTTGTGTGAGTTTCGTTTTGATCTGCACAATTGCTACTGATAGAAGTGAAAGTAGATGCAGTATTTTTGTTCAAAGAACAGCTGTCAACGTTATTGTTTGTGAAATTCAAGTTTTTTAAACTATTTATTAAGTTTTCTCCATTCTCATTTTCATTCAACAATGTATTGGCATAGAAATTATTTTTTTCGTTTCCAATAGTTTTCAAAACTTCACTTTTTTTCTGCAGCATATCTTGATAAAGCTGTAATTGTTTCGACACAAGATTCATTAGCGCAACATTGAAAAGTGTTTGTTGTATATTGCTGTAAGTATTGTTTTTATTATCTTTACTTCCATTAAAAATTGTAATGCTATTGTTCTCACAATTATCCTTTTTTGTAAAGTTATTGGAACTTTCATTCTTGCTATTTTTTGACTTCAAACTGTAATTTTGGTTCAGCAAACTCAAGCTTTGAGCAAGAAGAAAAGGGTTGAAGCCACCAGAGTCAATATTTGTACAGTCCAAAAGGTGTTGATAAACGTTCGCACTGTTGTCTAAAAAAGTATCAATACTTTTATTCAAATGGGAAGATTTCACAAAAGAGTTTTGATTCTGAAAAGGTAATTGGAATGAAGTGGTAAGAGGCAAATCTTGATTTTGTTCAATGGGATCTTGAGGAAGGCTTTGTGAATAAGACAATGAAGCAAGCTGCGGAATAAATTGATGTTTAGACATAGTGGCTTCTGAGATTTGTGATGTGGGAATCTTTTCTTTTGTGAGCTGTTCATGTTGAAAATTTGTTTTCAAGAGATTATTATGGTGCATCATCGTTGACTTGTGAGTCTTGTACTTCTTTCTTTCGTTAGTTTTGGTTTTTTTAACTTTTTCTTTTGGGGTTTTGTTGTACTTGTTGAAATCTGTGTAGCTGCCAACGTAGTAGGTTGATGGAGTTGTTACATTTTTGAACGTATCATTAGCAGAACTGGTTGTGCTAGCTTTCTTTGTTATACTATAGTTGTTGTGAGTAATATCAATGATATCATTAATAGTTGAATTATTGAAGGTATTAACAAAAGAGTTATTATTGCTCCTCTTACGAATATTATCAAAATTAATTTCTTGATTGGCTGTTGTGGTACAATTTATACTAGTTTTATCAATTTTGTTGTTAGTGATTTCAACATTATTGTTGTTACACGTAGTTGTTATGGCATTACTAGTATTGTTAGAAACATTAAAGCTTCTATATGAATTAAATGTACTAGAAGGAAACATAGATGGAAGACAGGCTTCAGAAGTTTTTTCAGAAATTTTAGGTAGAAGAAAACTCTTTGAAAAAGTTGCGCCCTCAGCAATAGTGTTGCTCAAAAGTACTGAAGAGACAGGGGTTGAAGGAATGAAGGTTGGCTTGGTATTATTATAAACTGTGTTGGTTGTCTGACTGTCACAATATGTCGATGTAGTGAGGTCTACAAATATTGGCTCAGTTACTTTTTGTACAGAGTTGCAAACTTGACTTTTCATGTATGTTAGGTTCGGTAAAATATTTTTGGTGCTACTGTTGAAGATTGATTGGCTCATACTGGTTAAAATTTTGTTTAAGTTTGTATTTATAAAACTTGAACTGAAAGGCGTTGGAATAAGAACTGGACCATTTGGAAAATTCATTTTGAGAGTAGACAAGACATCAAGATTGATATTTGAATTGATCTTGCTATTATCTTTTACACTTTTTAAATCCATAGAAGCAATACATTGCTTTTTAGCTTTCTTAATTTTTCGTTTCTTTTTAGGCTTGAAGCTCCCGCCTTTGATGAGTTTGAAAATAGGTTTGCACGATGTCACTTGGGTTCCATGATGCGAATTAACATTGTTGCTCAAAGAAGAAATAGAACCTGTAGGTACCAGTGAAGTGCAAGCACCTTTTTGAGAGATCGAACAATTTGGTATTTGAGAAGTGGGAGCTGATTGGATTAAAGAGTTACATTCAATCTTTTGAGTAGTATTTAATTCTTTGTCGTGAACAACTTCAGTTTTATCATTCTGATTTTGTTTATTAGGTATATTTGAAGATTTAATTTCTGTAGTGTTTTCTGGCTGGTTGTATTGGTTTTGAGCGCGAGAATTATCGCTAATACAGTCTATGAAATCAGTATCAAAAATATAGCTAGAATTTGTTTCTTTGTTGGACTCCATCGGTGATTGAAGTGGTTTCGTAGGTATTTGCTGAAAATCATTAAATTTTGGGGAAAATATTTTAGAAAAAGATAATGGAGAAAATGAAGAAAAAGAAATTATTGTAGAAAATGAAGAATTAGTTACAGGCGAGTTAACTGATGAAAGAGAAGAAAAAACACAAGAAGAATATGAAAAAAGTGGGAAAAACGAGGATGTTGGAAAAGACGATAATGAAGTAGACAAAGAAGATGGCAATGAAGATGCAAAAAAAGATGATGATGAAAAAGTGTATAGTGGCGAGATAACGGATGGTGAAGAAAAAGGAGAAAATGAAGAAACATGTGTTTTCGAAGATAAGGAAAAGGAAGGTGACTTTACACTGCGTGGGGGGGATGGTTGAAAAATAGATAAAGGTATTTTTTGGAGTGTCTTGTCGTTAAAACATTCAGTTTCGGTTGTTTTCTTTGGGGGTGTTGCAACCAAAGTGCTTGATGACAATGGTGAAGATGTTGAATTAGATAACGTCGCTGTTGTTGGTAGAATAGTCAAAAAGTGAGTATCTACTAATGAGTTTTTTGAGCTACTTTCAGATTCATTCCTAAGTTCCGTTGGTGATTTAGTTGTAATATTTATTGTTTCAATTAACTCTGATGACGATGTTTTTGGTCCAGAAATGCTCGTTTTTGTGAAGTTTTTTGATCTATTTTTTAATGTTGATGATAAGGTTGTGGTTGAACAACTCGAGTAAGTTAGTGAAGCTGATGTTTCAGGTTTAGAATCAAATTTTGAACTTTTGGTCTCTTTGATTTTGAAAGACTTTTCTGAAAATTTAGATTTAAAAAACGAATTGAAAAGCTTGTTTTCATCTTTTGAAATTTTCGCATTATTGCATTTGTTTTTCTTTTGAGAGGCTGGTAAAAGGTTGTTGACGATCTTCGTTGTTGTTTTTGTCAAAGTGAATGGTCTGAAGACAGCGGTGTATTGGTCATTAAAAGTTGAAAAAGATGAGTTTTTAGGTTTTTCAAAAGTATTTGTGAATTGTTTATTGCTATTTTGGGTATTCTCCATTGTGTTGGAAGTCTCGTTTTGGTTATAGTTATCGGCATCACATGCATAACTGTTATTGTGAGTTGGATCACCTTCCTTTTCACTACATGTTTGTCTTGTCTGTGTAGTCACTGAAGTTTCATCTGATTCCATGTTAGGTTCTATAGAACATTTTTTTCAAAAGTTAATAGAAACCCTATTTGTAAACCATTAAAGAATAATATAGTTTTGTTTAACTTACATAATTTGAAAAATGAAACCTCAATCCTGTAACTATAAGTTAGTTGTTCGTGACAAAGTGGCAGAGAATGCAATTTTCAATTATTTTTATAATTTCATATAAATATCAATCCGTTATCGACTTGGAAAAATATTTGTTTTATTATTTTTAAAAAATATTTTTATTTACAACAATATATTTATCCAAATTGAAATTTTTACTTTTGGCAGAATTGTCATTTATATCCATTCACGAACTTTCAATAAAGGATTTCTTTTCTTTTATTCCAAATTCATAAAATGAAACTGTTTCAATTTTCATTATTTTTCTACAACAAAATGATTTTTAGGCTGACAAAACGGTATAATTAGAAATAGCAATTCGAAAAAATTAATTGACTTTTATCCACATCAGTATAAGTTTTTATTCTTTTTAAACTTCACGCAATTCTTAATTTAATAATTACAAAATAAATAATAAACAAATTACTTCATCTAATGTTTTTAAATTAAAAATGTTCGAAAAAACGAACTTTGACTTAGTGCGTGTTGGAAGAAAGTTTATTAAAAGTGTGTGTTATAATTTGGTTACTCATTCCATCATCTGTATTAAATCATATGTTCTATACAAACATAGTTGATTTTGTTTAATTGGAAACAAATAATTTTCCAAAGTATTAAAAAATAAGATCGCAAAAAATTAAATCGAAAGCAGGTGTTCACAGAGCGTATCGGATCTATGGTTTCATAATATATTATAAAATCGTTATATGAACATTTTGAGAAAAATCCTGTTTTAGGTGTCATAATGAGAATTTTTAACGATAAAAAATTTAAAATTTGAAAATTTATATTTTTTTTAGTTTTCAAGTCTTTCCTTAAATTTTGCATACAATATTCGTGAAAGAATATCTCTTTAAAAGTTCAAGAAACTTTCAAGCTAACTTGAATTTTTGGATTATTGCAAAATCTCAAAGTTTCAAAAAATCTGGTCATTAACAGTTACATGGAAAATTATACATTGGAATTTCATAATATTTCAATCAGTCTTTCAACACTATTTCAAAAATAAGTTTTAAATGGAAGCTGTCGAGCTTATAGAGCCATCTGATTACCTCTCAGACTCAGATCAACTTCTCCTTTACACAACACATCCTCAAGCCCACCAAAAGTAATTAAACTTCCAACATTAACCAAAATTTCTAAAATCAAAGTTTTAAAAATTTTATTAATTTATTTTCTTAGTATATTTTACAAAAACTTCATTGCAAATATTTCAGGCATATGGGCATCAGATTCATGGTTGATCATTTGCAAACTCTTTGCAGACATGACATTAGAAAACTTTTTAAATCCATTGACTGTTTGCAAAAAGATCAAAGTTTGAACATTTTTTTTTATATTTTAGAAAATTTTTGTAAGGTTTTTTTAAAGATACAAACCCAACTCAATGTGTTCATAATTTCAATATATTCCATCTCAATAGTAATTTTTCAATACAAGTTTTAAAATCATAAATTTTCAGATTTATATCTGATTTTGCAAATTAAACATGTATTTAAATATAATGAAATTTCTATTAAAAATATAACAATGCTATAGTAACAATGTAATATTCTCTTTGTGTGATTTTTTAAAACCAATTTTTGAAAATAAAATATTTAAATATATAAATTAAACTTCAAACTTTTAAATTGTTTAAATATAATGACAAAAAAAATATATAATGGTTGCTGTCAACAGTCTATTATATAACTTCATACTTCAAATCTTGATAAATTTTCCGATTGTTCCATTTTATTTCAATTCAAATTTTTATTTCTATTTTGTGTTGATTTTTATGAGCAACTAAAATTCTATTCATAAAAGTTTTTAAATGTTTTACATTGAGAAAAATATAGGAATGCATAAAAACATACAATCTTCCCCACATGGACCTGTGGAATTTAAATACTAAAAAGTTCTTTTATACTTTATTCAAAATTTAGAACCCTTTGCAGATCTTAGAAACAAGGATTTCAGGGGTAATTTATTATAGAAATTAAGGTTTGTGTATGCAATTATGATGTACTGTATGTGATGTCCAGTAACCAAAACTTTACTCACAAAGTTTATGGCATTCTATAAAAATTTTGCTTCAGATCCAGAGGCTTATTTTAAATATATCTACACCTAATGCTACCTGTTTCAGTTACTGGGACAAGTACTTTAGTCTAACTACTATGAATATTCATAAATAAGGAAGAAAATAAATGTTTTGTAATAATGGAAATTCTAATGAGCATTAGAGTCTTTGAATCCAAGTCAGTATGAGTCAAAAGTCTTATGAGATTCCGAGATTTTGAAACTATAAGTATGTCAAATTGGATGAAATTATAAAGCTGGATCAATATAAGTCTTCGATATAAAATGGCGTTAAATTTCACACCATCATCTAGGCAGAATAACGAAGCTACTGTCAGAATATTTTTATGTGGCAAAGTATCTGTTAATTAAAAGTTGTTTACCATATGACAAAATAGAAAATTTTTCAACAATTAATACCTTTTGGTTTCGTTATTTTGAGACAACAATATTTTATAAATTAACTATGCTACTTTTAATTTCATCTCATTTCTAGGCTGCTTTAGGAACTTCAATAGTTGCGGTAGCAAACTTTTATATCAAACCTTAAAGCATTAAACAAATAAAACCGTCATAATCAATTATTACACAGCAATCTCAATTCGACTCTCACTGGCTGAACAGCTCTTTGAAATCGGCTCACACTTTTCCTCCCATTCAAAACTTGGTCGTTTTATTACATCGGACTTGTATGATGTATTGTATCGATCAATGAACGATTCTAACTCACAGGTGAATATCAATGTAGTTTTCATAAATATTCATTTCAAAATAGCCGCTCAATTAGTTTAAATCATGATTTATCAAAAATGCATACTAAGCTCATTGAAAGTTTTTATTAATTCCATTTAGGGTTTGCCGTAGCAAATCATTTGCTTACATTCTTTTCTATATTAGACTTTTCCTACATTTTACCACGATCTTTTAATATCTAGGATTTTTCAATTTTAGTTCTGCTTAAGGTTTTTTTTATTTCCTCATAATTTTTTGATGATTCTTTTTCGATTTTCAACAAATCTTCACGATGTACGTTTTGGAACTTAAATAATTTTAACTTTTGCATTCTCTTTCTACTGTACAGCTTTTTGAACAAACTTCTGAACAAGCTGGAAGTTAAAAAATTATTTTACGTAAAGCTGTTACTTTCAAGAACCTCTTTATATAATCTGAACTTTTGAAGGTGAGAAGAGCCAGTTACGAGAGTGTGTTCAAGCTGTTGGAAAACAACTCAATCCCTCACAGTATGTTACATGTTTCGTTGGTGCTTGCTTGCATGTCATTTGGTTTATATGGAAAGTTTTTAAAATTTGTACGCACTTCTTTTTTATTCACTATTTTAATTTTATGTTAAAATTTTTCAAAATTTTTGTTCACCAGGCTTTTATTTTGCTTTTGAAGAAATTTTTCCAGCTCAATTTGTTTTTATAAAATACACTTATTTTTAGTTAACATGTCGAAGCAATGATTTTATCATGAATTCTGATTGTTCTCTGCGCCATAAGCCATTAAGATTTGTAGGTAAGGTTGTTCAGTATTTGAAGGGTACATTGTCATAAAATAATTTTTTGCTTTCGAAATTTTAATTTTTATTTATCGTTATGCAGCTTTTAATTTCATAGTATTTTTTTGTGATGACTAGAGATTAAACTAGAATCATATGTTGAAATTTTTGGCTATAGCTGCAATTCCAAGATACTTTTAGTTCTTTATAAACGGAATTATAGAAATTTTATGATGCTGCACTATTGGCCGTTGAAATGGGTGTTAACGGATTATACTTCATGAAATGCCCATTATTTGGCTACGACCATATCACATTAAAACCCGCTTCTCATCTGATCAGCGAAGCGACGTCGAGTACTTGCATGAGGGACCACCTGGTAAACCGAGTACGGTACTCTTGAAATTTTGCTTGGCAAACTATTCAAGTGTTGAACAGCAGGTCTTAATTGAAATAAACAAAAACAAAGTTTTATTAACAAAGAAATCACGAATCTTTTTGTAAGAAAATCTTACATTATCAAGTGCAGCTCTTAACTTTCGATATTCTAGGGTTGGGCGTCAGTTTGGATTGGCAGTCTATACAGATTTGAAAACTTATGATAGAATTTGTATTAATAATTTAAGTGTACAGCTGTTCAACCCAGTTACTGTAACATGTGCGCAAGTATAACCTTATGGTTAAAATAAAAATTCATACCAAAGGTATTCAGATGGGTTTGTTTAAAATCCACAGACAGCTTCTAATTCAACGCGGATGTAGCTTAAAATCTTACGCAAAAGAATTTTCTGGTGTAAAGATATAATTATCATAAAAATTCCCAAGTTTATAGATTAAAAAACCAATAACACCAGAGCATCAATCAAAATATGCTCTCAGTAGCTTTTTAATCACTTAAAAATGTATTCAAAGTTTACTCTAGCAGAGAAGCGTGAAACAAAAATACAGGAAAAAAATATAATGTCAATTTCAAGTGGGGGCTAATAAAAATGAGATGAGACAACTTTTGTGCTCTAAAATCAACACTCAACTAAGCTATAACACTTTATAAGCGATAATCATAAAGCATTAATGCAATTATATAAAATTTTTGAAGGTTTGGTTGATAATACCTTGTTGACAGTGGTACTGGAACTGACCTCAAACGACAACGAGGATGAACTTAGAGCCGATGGAGTTTATGTAAGATGCACGCATATCAAATTTATAGCATATAGTATTTTAAAGACATGTATATTAATAATGAGCTCAAATTTAACATAGGATGGAGAGGGATTATGGATAGTTTAATATGAAAGCATAAAAGAATTTATAATCTTTTTTAGTAAGAATCATTTCAAAATGTTCTTATAATGAAAAAACTGTGCACCATGAAACGTATGCGAAGAAGCCATTTGGAGGCTTAAATGGCTTTAGGTTTATTAAAAACCACAAATCTATTCAAACGCAAACAAGTTTCTAATATGAAATTATTAAAATGAACCTTGTAATGTATTTAAATAGTATCAACACCATAGTTTTTGATGGGCATCTGCTCATACATGGACTCTGCCACCCTCAACAACACCGTGCTACCCCTTTTCATCAAACTGGCCAATGACGCTTCGTTTCACGTTAGAAAGGTTGGTTTTTAACGTTCAGTCATATGATTTTATTGGTGTTATATAAATATATTGAGGCATTAGAAATTTGTTTCTGTATTTTTTTTCAGTTTCAAAGTTTTAGTGGTTTAAAAGATTTATTGACTCCATTTCACTTTTGATTATATAAAACTTAATACGTTGGTTTGTTCATATTCATTTGATATTATCCAAGTGTAAAACGATATAAAATTTTATCACATATTGTTGAGTCTTAGCATGGTAGGGTTAAAATATTATGCGTGTATTCAGAAGACTAAAATGAAGTTTGAAATGCAGGCTAGTGCATTGAGTTTTGGGGAGATGAGTCGTTTGATTGGCAGTGAACTAAGTGAAAGGCATTTGGTAAGATTGCTTTTCAAATAAAAAATGTTTGAAACTTAAAAATTTTTTTCACTGATCATCTATTCGTTTAACAAAAGCTTTTTTGATTCAAAAGCTGTGTGTTTTTCTGGAGTTGTGTGAGGACAGCGTATGGTCGGTAAGAAAAGCAGCTGTAGCTTCATTTCCAGCTGTCAGCAACGGAGTTTCTTCGAAAACTAGGTCAAATATTTTTTAATATTATATATGCAATTTTTTTTTGGGTTATAGAAAAAATTCTACTGGATTAACTGCATAATAATTTTGTTCACGTTCACAGAGCCACTCTTTTAGCGGACTTCTACATGAAGCTCTTAGGAGACCAATCTAGATGGGTTAATAATAATTTCCAGCTTTTAAAATTACATTATAGCTTATTCAACTCAATAAGTTACAAGATCATTTTTCTATATTGTTTTCAGGTAAGACTAGAAGCCTACGAATCACTAGGAGAATTTATATTCACATTCCATAACGACCCTTTTGTTTCATATGACAATCATACCGGTGATAACGAAAAAACTGATGAGAACCACGTTGAAGATGTTGAATGTATTGCAGAGTATCCACCTACGCTAGATCCCACGTGCAACTCCGTCTATAGTGATACCGATATCAATAAAAATACCCCCGATACTGCTATCGTTCACGATGTTAATACAAATAATAGTGCTATTCCTTTATCAAGCCGGCCATTATCTTTAACATTAACCAGACAAGAAGTATGCTTTAATAAAAATATAGATCTTTCTCGAGAAGAAGACGAGGACAATGATGCACTATCAACAACCACTCGTGCAATGATAGAAGAGACACAATCGCCAAGCACTGAAGCCTCTCCTTTGTGTGAGCTGCAATCATTCCCATCCCACACTAAATGCAAGCCCATATTGAAGATTGTTGAAGCTAGTATCGAAGAGATCGAAGACGCCCCAATGTGCCAGGTGTGTGCGTTGTTCGCGTGTGCAACGTTGTCTTGATTTATGGTTTAGATGGATATATGAATACATGTATAAATGTGTACGTTCAGTTTTTGATCAAAATTTATCTTGTTTCGAGCTGAGAAGAAAGATATTTAAAATTTTATTTATGAAATTATCAAAAAATGTGTGAATTTTTTTGAAACAAACAAAATAGCATCAAAAACGGATGGATATTTCTGTTTTATCCCTGAATGAGACTTTATTGCCTTTAAGAAGGATAATTATTTTTTCCACTAAGGATGGTGATGATTGAAACATGCTAGAAAGTTGTGTATGTAAAACACAATGAACAATTTCATATAATTTTCTAATAAGTTTGCTTTTCAGTCTTTTGAAGTGAAAAATTTTCAAAATAAAACTTCATGGGAATTTCCATACAAACTACCTGAACAAAGGCAAATAAATATTATTTAATTTGACAAATTATACAATTAAATTCCAAAATTAATTTTTCAAAAGCGATTGCAAATAACGCTGATCCTCACATTTCAAAAAATACTTTTTTTAAATATAATGTTAGAACCATTTCAGCATGGGTAATGGTATAGGGCTCAAAAAGATGATGATGATAATTTTAGAGTATACTCCTTACTTACATGGAGAATTATGAACGTAAAAATGATGATTTTAGTTTTTTCTGTACACATCACTCATGGCTGTAAAAATTTTGTAAATAAAGTTAGTTTTGAATGGGGTTTTTGTATATTCGTAGCATCTAGTACGAAATGTATTAAAACATATGAGACTTATTTAAAAACTGTTCAAAGCTTTTAGTAACTCACATTATTCCAAGTGTTTGATTAGATAAGTAGGTCTTATGAAAGCTTTTACACTTTTTGAATCAACTTTTTATGTTGTTAATACGATTTAGTACATGCATTTTGAAATTTTACGATTTAATAATTTTTGTTATCAATTGAATATTTAATTTAATACGATAGCATTCGAATGCTTCATAATGTGTTTAGGCACCAAGTGACGATAGACTGTGTTAGGCAATGTGTAAACAATATTTTAAAGTATATACTAATATTCAAAAATCTCAAAAAATGCTTAGGTAATGCATTTTGGAAGCTCACATCATTTGGTGAAGACCTCTTCCATACGAAGCATTCATAACGATAATGGCGATAATGATGAGGATGGGGAGAACGATGTGGAAGAAGAACTGTTGATGGGGGGGAAGTTGGAGATGGTGGAAGATTTGGTGAGGATTAGTTGCGATGTAGACTCTTGACTATATATTTGAAAATATATTATTGGTGTTGAAGAAATTCGTGAATAAAGGAATAATTTGGAGAATTGTTAAATAAGTTTTTACCTTTAAATGAAAATGTTGAAATAATCAATAACAAAAATCAATTTTTGATTAAATTTTTTTCAGTCATCTCCTAAAACAGCTCTCAGCCTTCCGAACGGTAGTTTTCGTCATTTCATATATTGATAATTTTGTCTAAACAATGTCGTTAATAGTTTCTCTATTGTTTGAAGAAATTATCAATTTAATGTTTTCTTTCTAGTTCATCATACAAAACCATAATGAATGACCACAGAAGAAGGAGTAGCCATAAGACCACTGTCACCAATCACGTGTCGAGCTCTCAAGGGGAGCAGGTGGAGTTCAACCATCCATAAACTTAATTATCAATGTTTTTTTCATTAACTTTTCAAAAAAGCTCAGCGGAAATGACATAGAAATGAGTAAAAATGTATTTTGTTTCATAACCTAGTTAAACGCCATCAAAGGTGGGGAAGGCAGTCGATGGCTTTTGTTGCAACTCCAAAGATGAACGCTGGCAAGAAGATCGATGTTGCCAAACACATCAAGACGGTCAGTTTGATATCTTCATTATGTCGAATTCATTTGAAATTATTTACCGCAGTCTCCAGTGCCGTTGAAGCTACTTGAGCAGTTCATTGCCATGTCTCAACCGCAGTTCTCAGAAGCCCTCGATTCAATGGACAACCAACCAGCATGTGCTTTCAACTTTCCAGCAGTGGCCCTCACTCTCACCTCGTGCAACTGGAGACCTGTGCTGTGGGAGGCCTACCGTACTATGGCAGCCTGCTCCAATGTGAGATGGCTGTTGGAGTGTTTTTTCAGGAATTAAGTGTGTTGATTAGTGGTTTCACTGGGTCATGATATTATGTCTAGGAAAATTTTCAAACGATGAAAAAGCTTTGTATTAGTCAAATGTATTGAAATTTATGTATATCAAAGTTTAGCTATATTAAAAGCTCTAATTTATTAGTTTAGACAAAAGCTTTTATTTAAGACAAGTTTAGTTAAAAATTTTTTTAAATTTAAAAGGCATACATGATTTTGAAATATGTTTCAAGACGTTCCCATCTTCACACCATCAATGAAGCTCAAAGGACACCACTGTTACAGGTGAAAGTACGCAGGAGTTTGGCGTTTTCAATGCACGAGATCATCAAGCTGTTAAATGAAACTGACATGAAGAATGACATCGTATCCATCTTCGATGACTTCTGCTGTGATGTGGATGAAGTAAAAATCGGTGCTTTGAGCCATCTGTCACAATTTCTTAAGGTTTCAGAGTGATGGGGGTCTCAAAGAGGTTTATTTGTTGGGACTTTTGTTTTTGAGGATCTATTTGAAATGCGTTGAAACCGAAAGAGAACTGAGAGTTTGTACTATACAAATTTTCTTTTAGTTGATAAAGATTTTTTTAAAAACTTTTTATGGTCTGTTGTTTCAGGTATGGGAAAAAGAAATTTTTATAAATAAATCATGAAAAGTAAAAATAGCTTGAGGCGTGGTGTTAGTTAGAAATGTTATTTGTTGTGGGATATGAGAAAAAGTTGTAAAGTGAAAAGGATAATACTTAATAAATACATCAAACTCAAGAATTTGAATGGCATTCAGATGAAGATGTGGCAATCTTTTTGAATACATAATTATTCAATGCTTGATTCTTCTTGGTGTTAAATTATGATCAATATAAATGTTACCAAGTACACAGTTGATCATTACATTAGAACACTCCTCAATCCCAGTACCTGCCTTACGATTTGAAACTGAAGTACATAACAAAAATGCCTCGCATCATTACTGAAGACAATGGCCGCAATTGGAGGACTAGAAAGGCTCTGCTCATGTTAATAATAATAATAATAATAATAATAATAAACCATCATCATCATTATTTTGTTGTAATAGCGGTATTTGTTTTTTTTATTCAATTATTCACATTAAATTCAGACTAACTTAGTTTTTTAAATAATACACTGGTTGAAATATTAAAAAAAGTGCTTTTAAAAGATATAATTCAGTTTTATTTTATATCTTTTGTAAGTGACAAACGCATGACATCTGTCAATTATGAATGTCTGATGATCAACATTTAAAATACTAGAGTTCATATTGCTTTCTTCACAAAATACCATTGATAAGTATCAGCAAGGGCTTGAACTTAACCAGTTTTAGAAAGTTTAGATCAAATAGTGTTAATTTTATGCAGTGAAGTAGAGAAGCTGGTATGTTTGTTCACGTACAAAGACATACAACTCCACATCATCTCATTGATCTTCCTTTTGTTGAACGACCAGACTGCTGTTGTTAGAAAATCTGCTATATCCCTTGTTAGAACCTTTCAATTCTCGATTATTTGTTGCTATTATGTGCATTTATTAAAACTTCACTATACATGGGTTGTAACGCTCATCTTTTATATTTTTTCTTCAAAAACGATGCCCACGTGAACTACTAACTATGAAACCATGATGCTATAAAATTTTATAATAAATTTAATTTATTTTTAAATTCCTTGAAATGGTTCATGTGATGTTACAGTTATCAAGGATTATCAGACATCTGAGCAACAACAAACTCGTTTGCCACGCTGATGATCACCTTACTCCATCCCATCAACAAAGCCACAATACTAGTGATAGTGTTAATAATGACTTGATCAGTTCAGAAGGCACATCGAAGCCAAACGAAAATGATGGCACTGAAACAAAGACTGAGGCTGTTGAGAATCAGCATCATACAGAACAAGAGAGACTCTTCAAGAGCATCAAAAACGATGTCATCTCCTTACTGGCGCATTCCTCCAAGTTCAGACAACGACAAAGGTTCCAAGATCTTATGCAACTATTTCACAATTACTATTTATTAATAGTTTGAACTTAAAATATTTGTATACGTCATTAGTTATAATGTGAAACTCAAGAAATATAGTTTAATAAATATCTGTAAAAAATCAATAAAATGTGTTTATAATAAATGTTGATAATATTGTATTGATCCAGCTTCATCACCTTATGCAACTTTCTTTTAATGGACTCGGAGGTCGACCATGACGCATTATTTTCATCAGCAATAAAGGGGCATCAAGAGGCACCATTACAACCATCACAAGAGACATCATTACAACCACCACATGAAGCATCACTGGAGCCACCACAAGAGGCATCACAGGAGACATCACATGAAGCATTACAAGAGACACCACAAGAAGTAATACCACTACCAATAACGCAGCCATCAAGCACATCTACCTTTCTATCATCTCTGCTGCAACTTCACACTGATGCTGTGGTCAATGTTAGGATAATGCTGTGTCAAACCCTGCAAAACAACTTCATCAGAATCGGTGAGGTTTATGAACATTAGTAGCCTCGTCAAGTTTCATCACATTCATTTGTTATCTAGTATCGACTGTATCAATGTTGAACTTTTAATCAAATTTTAGAATAATCTTTCAATTTTATCATTGATTTTTTCCTCTTTAAATTCCTACAGCTTCTCTCAAACAAATAAAAGACAATCCTTCTGAACTTTTGGACGTTCTCAACAGGTTTCTATTAAGTCTTTTTGCCTTAATTTCCACTAGTTCTTGAGTTTTGTGTCGAATTTTATATCAATTGAATTATCAAATGAAGAATTTCATTTACTAGCTAAGATAATTTATATAAGAAGTAGTATACTAAATTTTACCTACCCACTTATAAGTTTGCCAGAATATAAAAAATATAGTGATTATATCAGAGATTTAACATTTAAACTGATAGCAAAAAGACGCCTTGGGTTATAATTATAAAGGTGATGTGTATCTAAGAGCTGTTATATGAACTAAATTTGGCCACCCTCAGTATAGCGGGTAATTTAAAGTGACTTCTATCTACATTTAAATTAGGGTAGATTGAGAGATAAGGCACATCTATTTCTTGTTCTTCACTAATATGATGCTAAGTTGAAGGATATCTTATAGGAATGACATTGACTTTCTGTTTTTTGTAATTTGCTTCACACAGAACTATCTTTCAAACATTTTTCTTTCATATCAGTTAATCATCAATTGGAATATGTTTCAATGACAATTGTCTTGATGTTTCCAATAATATAAATTTTTCAAAAATTCGATCATACATTAATATTATTTATTCAGGGTTCATATAAACTAATTCCAAAGTTTATCAAGACGTAACAAAGCTTTCTATTAGTCAATCTCGAATTATCAAGTGAGGTATGAAAGGCTAACTTATGATATCCATTGCACAGGTTGTGGAACGATTCGGATCCTGAGGTGCACAAACTTGCTACAGCTTTCGTGTCTATGCTTGTTCGTTAATGTTGTCAGATATTATATTTGATTGCTAATTGGAGTTCAAATAGTGCAGAAGATAATACTAATATTATAGTTTCAGTTAATGAAGAGATTTCATGAAGTATCGATATACTTGTTCAAAATACTTGTTATATTTTCTCATTGCATAAATTTAATTGAGAATTATTTTATAAATACTCAGATTTATGAGATCTTGATAAATATTTTGTTGAAACGACCAAATTTGATGTCAAACACATTGTTACAATCTCAGTCATAATAACTTTTTCATGCTTTATAACTTTTTTTGTTGAGATGAATTTTTGAATGTTTTACATAAATTTTCAAACAAAGTATTAACATTTTAGTGAATATTTTTATTGCTCTTAAGGATAGTTCTTTTACATATCATTTTGATGAACTTTCCTGGCAAAATTCCACTTTCAAAACTAATAGTTGAAAATTTAGTCAAGTAATTTAAACACGCATTTAGTCGATTAAATTTGTTTAGATTTTTTAAGTTTTTTTCAAAATGTTCCCCGTTATGAACAAAAAGAAATCAAATTTATTATAGATAGCTTTGACAATATATTTATAAAATTCGTGGATTAATAAATAAAGAAGTTTTAGAACTGCAATAAATCATTCACCTAAAATTTATTGAAGCCCGAACATATTCTAAAAACAAATTATATAATAAAAATAAGTTTTGTAGCTACGTAAGATCTTGCAATGATGAAAATTGAAGGGTATGCTGGAAGATTATAAAGGAATGCATGTGGAAAGATCTGAGTATTATGACTGGAAATATCAAATCACACAAATCAATTCTAATTTAAAATCTTTTTCACTTGATAATAACAAGAAATTAAAATAATTTTAAATTTAGTCAAAACAATTGTTGAAAGAAATCAAATTTTAGTCGAAACAAATCAAAATTCGGAAGGTTTTGTCATGAAAAACAAAATCTATAAATTTATAAATTGTGGAAACGTGAAACAACTTAAAAATAAAAACAACAATCAAAAAAACGAGTGACTAAATTTTGAGCTGATATGGACTTCAAGGTTTTTTAACTAATCGAACTTCCTCGCTGAAAATATCATCTTCGTCATCATCATCGAACAGGTCGGAGAGTCTTATGGTGGAGGATTGTGACGGCAGGTTGCTGGGGGTAGATGATTCTGACTTCGACGTTTTTTTGCCTTCAAAAAAATTTATTAAATTTTTTTTATAAAATTTAAACTTAATAAATGCAGTTTGTGTCATAGTTATGCGTATATTTGTTTTTTTATCATTTCTTTTAAAAGTAAAACAAGTAGGCTTGTGCATTAAAATGAAATATTTAAATGAAGTCAGTAAATTTGCAAACAATGAATTAAATAAGAATTTTTTTGGTTTAAATCAAAATTTTGCTAACAAATAAAAAGTTTTTGACAAAGAAACTCGAACCCTTAACTCTATACTTGTCTAACCATTACACTACAAGCACACTTGAAATATTGTGTGAACTAGTACAGTTAAATTCCATTTGCAGTATTATTTTGCTCCAAAAGATGCCGAGGGGATCTTCATGAAATGGTCGTTTCATAATGGAAGAGTACACATCATCTAGGTACAAACAATACATATGCATATAAAAAATGAATATTCGATTATTAATTGTGAAAAAAAGCACTTTGCGAATATTTTTAAATAAACTTTTATCAACATATTTATGCTGCCTTTCAAACCCATGTGTCTGGAGTGATGTCTCACTTCCAGCATTGCTCACGCCCTTCTCATCAAAGACATTCAAGATGAATGCCATCCTGTTTATATTTAGCATTTCCTTCGACAGATGTAATACTGCATTCAAAATTGACGGCATTCCCCTCTTCTTCAAAGTCTCAAAGTCTTCATTCAGGTTCAACTCTTGTTCTTCAAGGAGTGCATCTTCCGTCTCAGCATTGTCACCCATCGGAATTCTTTTTTCTTCGTGAACACTCGTTTTTTCTTCACGACTGATCATACCATGCATCCTTCTTTCTGCATAGCATTGTCTACAGAGACGAAATCATTCAAGAAGAGATGAGCAGTAACTCTGCCAAAGAAAGAACAGAATGAACTGATGCTCCCCTTCCAGCTGATTGGGCCAGATGCATCGGAGCTTGATGCATCTGCATCACTGCAACTTGGTAGAAACCTTCTTTTTTGATTTTTTTAAAGAATTACGACAACCCCATCACACATAAAAACATGAGCACAATCATAACAAGAAAGAACAAAGACAAATATAATAACGAAACATAGTCTAATCTCATGCGATCAACTTGTGCACCTAGCGTGTTCAGGCAATACTTGCATTGCAAGCGCTTTGTCTTGCAAAGGTAATTAAACATCAGTAAGATACAATGACCAGATATGGTATCTTTCTCTACAAAACATTGTTATGCAACGAAAAAAAGTTTGTAACAGTCAAAAAAAAGTGCGAGAAAAACACGTACATTTGAGGAGAGAAGTAAAAGTAAGCATAAATCTTCAAAGGTTTTAAAAAAATCAATTTAAATCAATCCCTTCGAGTTGAATCGTCATTTTAATTAATTCACAGGAAGTGATTCAAATCAATTTTAATTTATCTTATAAAACCATAAAAATAAGGGCACCTTTGTAAGCTTCCTTCTTTTTGCGCACTTTCAACCATTTCGATTTTTGCTCACTCTTCTTCTCAATACTCTCACTCTTATTTGAGCCATTTGCGAACAAGAGACCATATGTATCCCCCTTTTCTATCTCACCCATTTCAATGTCTTGAGCTGTATTGCAGTTTAAGATATTACTTGTTCCATTTGCAGTATTTGTATCAATTGAATTAGTTGGTATTTCTTGAAAATTGCCATCAGCTTCTTCCTCCTCCTCCTCTTCTCTCACGTCAGAATGCCATTTACGAAGGAGTGTGGTCATGTGACGTTGTCCTTCTTGCACTTCCTGTCGCCATTTTTAACCACGTTTTATTATTTTTGTATAATAATCTAGCGTTTATTGTAAAATAGCATTTAGAAATTAAAGATGACAAAACGTAACAACCGTGAAATGATCATCGTTCAACTGATTAGTTAACTGATGATTAGAACACTTAAAACTGTTGCGTTTACTTCTATGAGCTAGTTCCAATCTGATCACAATGAAAAGCTATGTTGGCACTACTGCTGTATCCTCTGAGCTCATCATTTAGTTTCACTTATTTTTCTCAATCTCTTTTACTATTCATGCATTCCATTTCTTTTTTTGGATCATTTCAAAAAACAGCAATGGCATATAAATATATTTTTAAAAAAATTTTTCATTCTTTTTTATAACCTAAATAATAGCTAATTATTATACCTACTTTCAATCTTTTTAGTTATTTTTATCAAAACAATCTAAAATGGTGACCTGTTTAGTGAAACTTCGTGTGAAGAAAGGTACGAAGTAGTTGGCGTCAAACTTGGCGAAGCCTGCCATGTTAATTTTTTATTTTATTCAAAAAGTTGTTTCGGTTCAAATTTTTTCTTCAGTCAAAACTGAGACACATTATGAAGTTCTTCTTTCTACAGACTATATGGTTAAATGAACGGCACCTTTAAGAGTCCTACGCAGGGCACTCAGATCCTCATCCTCGGTCAGCTCTGAGTAATATTCAGAGTCCAATGCTTCACCCTAGGTAAGGTTTGAGGATCATATAAATCAAGTCGTTCTATCAAGTATAACTTATATTGTAGGAAGATTAAGTTGTTCCAATGTATTTTTATTATTTTTTTGAAGCCTTATTAAATACTGAACGTATAGTTGAGAATTAAATAAAATTTATTTTGAAATGATAAAATATGACTTATGCTACCATTTCTTTAGTCTTCGATAACGTCAATCGACTCTCTGTTCTCTTCATCTTTTTAACTTTTTCATCCCGTCTGTTTAAATACTGTAAAGCAATTAAATATTAAATTTTTTTTTAATTGACTGGATTTACACAAAATGTGGCGAATTTTTGCTTTACTTATTGCAACAAACATATTTAGAATCAAAGATTTTTGTTTAAAACGTTTGAATGCCACAAAAACTTCTCAAAGTTCGGTGCACTTTTGAATATTGTTCAATAAGGCAAACAATTTTTATACAAATTTTGTAGGAATTAATTATTTCAACCATATTTTATAGGAAGCTTCATCACTCAAGGTTAAACTATAATTGTGAGTTATGGTTCTCAATAAGCCAAACCTTATCATAAGACGTTACTAAATTGAGTTGATATTATTTTTAAATTTTTTTAATTAACAAGTCAATTTGAATTCTTCATAAGTCGAAGTTATTGTACAAAACTCGAATTTGAAAAACTTCTTTAAAAACTAAATATGCTAATTCAACATTATGTTATGAACCCTTCATTTACAACAGTATTAATTTCAAAGGTCTAGATAAGTTTGAATAATGAACATCATTTGTTCTTAAAATATATCCCAATTCATATATTTAGCTAAGGTTAATCTTATAGCGACAAATAGTAAAAGATAGGAACTTTGAGCAAGGGCATGGTGGAACCGCCAAGGCAGATGATGGTGAAAATGACGACGATGAGGGTGGTGGAGACGATGACGTGATGTGCTTCCTGCTGAGGCAACTCCAAGTGCAGACTCAAGGCGAATGCCACTGCTCCTCTGAGACCTAGGTTGCATTTGGTTGGTTTGCTCACTATTTATAATAGTTATATTCGCGTTCAATTTTATAATTTCATGTCAGATTTTCTCCATTACATTCTTCACCATTTGCGGAGATTGTGGGAAATATTTTAAAGCAAATCAACAAAAGCTAATTTTTCCTTCTCTTTAAATTTTCCATAACACTTATTTAGGCGATAATTGTTTAATTTATTTTGTCGTTTTTTATCCATATTCTCGTAACCAAACTACTATTTTTTTTAAAAAGTGAAACCGGAAGGTTCCCAAAAGCTTGGAGCTGTCTATAACTTGAACAAAATTCATTTTTGGCACTTCAAATTCTATCTAATTGATTGACAAATGGAGTATACAAATTTTTAAAATTTGAATTTCAACAAGATGATAAACTGCGAGCACCCAGCCCACCTGAGAACCACATGATGAACTGCATTTTGGGGTTGATCTTGTGCTCTCTGAAGTTATTGGCAAGATATGACAGAGGCAGTATATTGATGGCCCTCCCTATCAAGATCAGCACCTGAGTGGTTCAAAAGATTTCAATAAGCTTCAGTCAATCATTATATAAATCTTAGATCTAAATGCTTAGTTGAAGTAATTTATTCATATAGCATTTTTAAATTGGTTTTCAGGAATTTTTTCAGCTTTCCAGCACATCTATGCTTACTTCTGATAGTGTCACACTAACATCCGTATAATAAAAACGAAATAAATATAATCAAACAACTAAAACCATCAAACCTCACGTTTCTAGAAAGCATGAACATAACCCGTTTGTGCCCAAAATGCTAATGGCAGTAATTTTTATTGAAACTTCTGTTTCCACCTTAAAAAACCTCATAAAAACACATTTCAATTTTTTCAAAAAATAAGCGAGATAAAGGGAGACACTCATGAGATCAATGGACACAAGTGTTAGTATACAGTGTGCGATTGGAGTTCTTCTACCGCATCCAACATATTCAGAAAAAGTTGTGATTCTAGTTGTAGGTCTTCCCGTTGATTTGATAAGCTTTTACCCCAAAGTTAGAGCACAATCCCAAAAATTTGTAGCCGAATATAATTGGCTTGTCCCTAATAAACTGTTTGAGTGTGTAATGTATGAAATTTTGTTTCACTCAATTATAAAAATAAACTAATATTCACAAAAAGTTATTTTTCATTAATTTGACTATTTTATTTATTTCTTGTAATATTCTGTTTTTTAAAATTCAAATTCCACGAATTATAATGTATTTTGTGTAAAAAGCCCATTTGCTAACACTTGTGGCCATTGATCTCATATGAGATCAGCAACTTTTAATGCCTTTAATTCTGTCAATTTTTCATGTATCTCAAGTTTTATAATTTTATAATATTAATTAAGGATAACTTAAAAATACTCCATTTTGTTCCAACATAAAAATAAATTATTATGCCTTAATTGAATGTTTTTCGATAAACGTCCGTCAAAGGGAAGTTTGGGCAATTTTAAGCTTAATATTATAAAATAAAAATTCGAGGAAAATGAATTCAATATTGAAGATATAACTCTAGATAATAATAAAAATTAATTGGATTTGGATAAATATTAACCAATAATTAGTAAAACTGTTAGATGTGAGTGATCTCATATGAGACAATGGGCACAAACGGGATAAGTTGGGTGTAAAAAAGCATGTATATATGAAACAAATTATAAATACTCATTTATTCTTTTGATACTTTCAGTGGTACCAAGTTTTTTAATAGAACACTTGTGAGAAATATTTAGTGAAAGATTTAAATCCACTCAATTTTTAGTGATGAATTTGAAACTGCCAAATAATCTTTGCAGGGAAAAGCTTTTTACAGCTTTTAATATATTCTTATTTTTGCCTGGACATTAAGCTGCTCTAAACTAGCGCCTACAATTAAAGGCTGCTTTTTTGTTATAACTTTAATAACAGTAGATTCTGGTATCAGATATCAAAAAACTGATGTTCTAAGAACGTTGTCATTTCGTATAAAATTATTCAAAAAAAAATTAAATAGGTTTAAAAGGGTTATTCACACTGAAAAATGTATGTCTCACAATGCTCCAGATGACGAGAGATGGTTTGATGACGTGAGGGAAGCTGAAGATGGCGAGGCCCAGGTAGGCAAACACACATGTTTCTGAGAAGCAAGAAAAAATGCAACGAAAAAACTCAATTAGATTAAGAAAAATTGCGTTTATGATAAAGAAAAAAATAAAAAAAGATTTTTTATTTACAGTAAAAAAAAATTTCTCTGTTAAATAAGTGAAAACAATTAGAATAAACCCAAATCGATAATTCGAGTTTAAAACAATACTAAAATGAATGAGATAATTTACTATAAAAAACATTGTTTCAACGGAATGCTTCATTAAAGCCACCTGCAACGAAGGCGACAGTTCTGAAGGTGAGTTGTGTGGCGATTTGGCAGATGGGGGAGAGGTTGAGGTGGGTGTAGTGTGACATCACCACTCCGCAAAACAAAATTGCCATTATGCCTTTATTGGGAATTAAATTTAATTCACTTTTTTGTTATCAAACCTCTTCGTTCGATTTGAACTGATTTTCCATTTTTCAATTATAAGCTTGATATTTGTTAATTTTAGTTTCATTTCAACTATTTATTGATTAACTTTCAAACCAAACCCTCAAAAAGAAAAAGCTAATTACATTTAATTGTCTTCTATTCTCATACATTTGATTGCTGAAGTATTAAACGATTAAATCATTAAATTGAACTTTCTGGTAAAAATAAATGGTATAAATATATAATAGTATTTACAATTTTTGTTCCAAATTTGTCATAATGGCCAAAAGTTGAAAGTTGTTTTTGAAATTTTATCGCAAAACCATTTAACATATGTTTCAGATCTTTCGCTTTTTGTTCATGAAATTTCGTTGTTTGAAAATGCTATAATTTTTAACGAGGTTCTGAAATGTATTTAAAATCAAAAAGCATTCACCAACCAGACAAGTGCAGCCCCTCAGCCAGGGCGTAGGGAGAGTATGAAAAGATCATTATCATGGCAAACTCCAGTGAGGGAGTCTTGCGCAGGTCGACGAATTTCAAGAAGTATCAATGCAGTTGGTAGTGAAGGAAGTGGCGCTTTGTTTGGTGCATAAGCAAACAAAAGTGAATATATAATCTTAATTCATAAGAGAATTATTAATTTTATTATAAGTAATGTACCTAGTATTAATCAAAATATTCACTATAAGAAAATTTATAAGAGAACTTGATAATTAGTTGAACTTGCAAAAAAAGCTTCGTGCAAATATCATTTATTAAAACTTAATATCTGTTTTGTGCCTTTAAAATTTTAGTGAAGGTATGCATGGATGATAAATAATGGCATGGGAGAGATGGCACAAGTGCAAAGGATATGAGAGAACTGAGAAGGCCTGTCACCGCACCAATGGCTGCAGAGGCGAAGAACATGATGCAGAACCTGCCGTAGGTGGTTCATATATATGGGTGCTTGACATTTTAATAGTTATTCAAAATATTTGAATCTTTAAAAAGTTTGGATAATATCAATATGTGATTATGAATTAAAACTAAAGTTTGTTATAATTATTTATATATCAAATGTTGAACGATAGAAACCTTCCGATGCTGACGAAGAAGACGACAAAGCCATTCATGTGTTGGTAGGCAGGCTTGGAGGACTCGATCACTGTACTGCGTGAGTGGCATTGGTTCTTTAATGATGTCTATTTGAGGTCATTGTGATTAGTACTTGGAAATTTCAAAATCTCAAATTTAAAAGATTTCTTTATACAAGATGGCATAGTTTATAACATTATAATGCATTATAAGCCTTCATGTGATCAAGTCATCACCATCGTTTAATGTCCTTTCTCCCTTTTCAAGAGGGGTTTGACAAGTATTGTAAGCGAAATGTCTTAAAAACAGTAGATAATGAAATAAAAGTTAATTTTTGTTTCGATTTTAAATAAAAAATTTTTTATTGAAAAAACTTCGAAAAAGTTTTTTTTCACTCATCAAAAATTCAACCTTTTTTTTGAGTACATCATAAGTTCATACATATAAAGCTTTATTGATTAAAGAATAATTAAAAGATGCACTGACTCTGTGAGCACAATGGAGACTGCATCGTTGAGCACACTCTCTCCAAACACTAACATGTACAACACTTCGTCCACCTGCCATGCACCCCAGTATTACTCTTTTTTTTTTAACTCATTATATCATGATGCGTTGAATTGTATTCCATGGTACTTTATTGTTTCATATATTATTCCGTGTACATTACTGTATGAACTGACTTTTATAGCATGGAAAATAGCTAGAGTGGCCACTGGATCTACAGCTGATATTAAGGACCCTGAATTTGGAAAATAATTGTTTTGTCTTTAAGTTTACAGATAGCATTATATAAAAAGTGAATATAAACTAAAAAGTGATTTTTCAGTAGCCACACTAAAATAAGTATATTCAAGAACACAAATAAATTTCATTGAAATACGAAGCTTTTCGTTAACAAAGTAACATTTTCAAGTATGATATAAAATCAAACAAATGATTAAATTGTTAGTTAATGATGATAGAGAAAATATATCGAAAAGCTTCGTACCAATAAAAATCAAAAACTTTGTCGTGTTTTTCTAATACACATTTTGAAGCTAATTATTCAAAATATTTCAAGCAGTGTTTGAATTGCATTTTATAAACATACCAAAAGCAAAGCTTTGCACCAACGATAAGTTGTAAACCAAATCTATCTGCAAGCGTATGTTTTGATATTTTAAAAAATTAATTCAAACTTCATGTTGTTATAAATTATTATATACTTATTCGAAAATACATTTGTCAATTTACCTTGAAGGAATACTTTACTTTAAACCTTAACTATCTCCAATAAAAACTAATTCTTGAGAATAATCTTGAGCAAGCGCCAACACTTCCTATAACCTCACCTTGCCCAGCAGATAGATCGATCCACCCACGAAGAGAGCGGAAATACATGTACCAAAGATCGAAAATAGCATTATAGTTCCAATATTTTGAAAAAAATTACCCTGAAAATGGAGAAAAGCATATTAATTAAATAGTGAAACAGCCAAACTTAACTATTACTAAACTATAAAAATTATTTATCCTATAGAAGTTGAATCAAATAAATCTTGAAATGTATCAAACCAACATACAACACCACAACTTCCATGGTCACCTTATGGAGGTTGTAGCCAGACTCGAAGATGATGGGAGGTAGGAGGACCAGGAAGAACATGGTGGGAGGAAAACTCTCCTCTGTCTGTGACAGTCATTAATCGATTTGTTATACAACATTATCATGTTAATATTAATAAAAACACTAGTTTTTATAGCCCATTATTAGTATGAAGGCTTTATTCCCAGACGTGGGTAGTTGGCTTTGCCAGTTTCAACTAAAATCCTCCATCAGGCCAAATGATAATGGTACTAAAATATTATTTGGTCTATACCTGCTACCAGTCTACTGTTATTCAAATTATTAAAAAATAGTAATCTACTATTTTGTAATAACCTGGATAACAGTAGACTGGTAGCACCAGTAGTTACAGGCGCTATGTTGGGTGCGTATACACACAGGTTAAGCTAGAAAACAATTGAAAAATCTAAAATAATTCTGTTGATCCTTAATTAATTAAATTAAAATAATATAATTCACACAAGATCACCTTCCAATCGGCCACCTTCTTGAGTTCAAGTACTTTCATAATCAGACCCACCAGCATGCCTGCCAACGTTGCAACACGTGTACAATCATGTGCACAAAATTATTAATTATGAATATTTATGAATTTAAGTTATTCAAAAACTTAATTTAAGAATATTCGAATATTTTTTCTATATAAGAATATACTGCACACGCCTTAGTAACTGAGGTAATCAGTAACAGTCGGATAAGCTTTCTCCATTCAACAAAAAGTATTAAATTCCCTGATTGAATGATCTATGACCATGACAAACGTTTTCATAAGACTATCAGCCAAGAATAATATCCAAGTTAAAAACTACCAAATAACGAGACCCACTTATTTCATACTTGGCAGTTTTTCATGACGTTGTCAATTAGGATCACCCGCCAAGTCCAATGACATTGGTACTAAAGAATCAATAAACTGTTGATAAACTTCTATCAGACTACTGTTTATAACAGAAACAGAAAAAGCGGCATGTAACTATGGGCAGTAAATCGGAAGTAGATCATGCCAAAGGCAAAACGTCCTACTAGGTGAGAAATGTTAATATATATTTACATTCTCATATTCTCAAAAATAACCCTATAGAACGATACAGAGAAGATGGGCCCTGCGTAAGGATGACACGCAAATTCGTGAAGCGTTCCATATTTTTTAATTATATTTAAGTTTCTTTTTTATATAACTCTTGTTGCCATGTTCATATTCAAAGACGAATCGACGAGCAACAACATATTCAAAAAACATTGGATCTCGACTCTTAATTCTTCTTCATCGAAAATACATTCATTTAAGAAAAGTTTAAAGATTTTTTATTTTGCTATAAAAATGATAAGAATCGATAACACGGGCATACAAATGATTTGATCAGTATACGTCATGGATTGTTTGCCTTAGTTTAACGGAGATTTCAAGCAAATCAATAAATAACTAACACATGATTAGAACTTCTATCAACCATAAAAACGGAAACTCAATAGTTTGTAAATCAATATTAAATACAACTTTTGATTGATGACGATAAAAAATTAAATGTTGTTGTCGCCATCAAACGATCAAAGCTGGCGATCAATTTTTTAAATTAACTTTAGTTGATGTTTGAAAACATTAGTATTAGAATGTTTGTAACTAATAAAATTCATTTTTGACATTTGAAAATAAAAATAATTTTGTTGTTCTTATTTTTTTTGAATATATGCCATATTACTTTTATACCAGTCTACCATAAATTAAATTGAAGTATAATGAATGTTATGTTTAATATAAATTTTTTATTGAAAAATAATTTTTCAAGCTTCTATCTTTGAACTATTCCAATGCATTTTATTTATAACGAAACTTTAATTGCATCCTTAAATAGGAGAATTATGGTGGTGTAGCCCAATTTGTGTGTAACAGAATAATTACCATCAAAAACATCATGTAACAGCCAAAGTAACAAATGCAAAATTCTTGAACACTAAGCATTCCATTTGAAAATACCGAGTATATATATATATATTTGGTTCCAGTGTTGACGTCCCGGTGTAAGAAAATAATTTATATTATCTTATAAATGTTTATTAACTCTCTTGAAAACTTTTCTGTGGGAACTTTCAACCTTCAAGGCTGTAGTTCGAAACTAAGAAGATGGCAACTTGCAACGGACATTGGCAAGTACAAAATTTCCGTATGCTGCCTTCAAGAAACAAAATCGAACTATATGGAGGAAACAATAAATGGAATCAATCTCAAATTCCTGAATCTACAAAATAAACATCATGGAATGGGATTTGCCATTAAAAAAGAGCTTGAACCCTTACTACACAGAATATGAAAAACTCAGAAAGGATTTGCGTTTTACAATTGAAAACCAAACCTGGTACCCTTACCATCATCAACTCACCTCATAGTCTCAGCATCCAAAAAGATAAAACAAAAGCAGTTTTACTGCAGCCTCCACAAAATTATTGAAGAAACCAAAAACAGCTTATGAAACCCTAACCCTAACCCTAACCCTAATGAAAAGCTTATGAAAAATGCCTGAAAGAGCAATTAAAGCTCATGGAAAAATTCAGAGATGATAACAAACTTTCCAAGCCATGAAATTCATCTATAGAAAAATTACAGATAAATTATTTTTCAATGATCAAGAGAATAAACAAATCCTTAGATAAACTGGAGCTGAAATAAATGTTAAACAGTTCTACCACAACAAATTTTATAAATTACCTCACAACAATTCAAATCCAATGTTGCAACAATCTCTCAATGACCCAATAAGTTTAAATGGAGTTAAACTACCTATAAGTAAACTAAATAATAATAAAGCTAACGGTACAGATGAGATCCCATCCGAAATGATAAAATATAGTGGAGAAAAACTAATAAAAGAAGTATCAAGAATATTAATCTTAATAGTAGAAAATAAAAGTCAAAAAAATAGTTTTATTGGTAGTGCAATATTAGCCACTGTACAAAAACAAGGTAAACCGAAAGGATAACTTACAAGCTTAAGACCCATCACTCTATTGAATAGTATCCGAAAAATATTATCGAACATTACTATGAATCGTATACGCAACAAAACCGAAGAATACATCGGTTCTTATCAAAGTGGATTCAGAAATGGAAGAAGCACGACAAACATAGTTTGGTCTCATAAATGGGATATAGCTAAAGCTCTGACGTACAGGAATGAAAAGTACTATATCCTTGGCATCGACCTGAGCCAAGCCTTTGATACCTTAGGCAGACCTCTTCTTATAAATGTTCCTGAAAAAATTCTGGAAAAAGATGAGATAATGATGATCAGAAAGTTATTAACAAACAATAGTTTGAAGGTAAGATGGAATGGCAAAGCACACAAACTCCCTTCGAAACTAACATAGGGATCCCTCGAGGGAATGGACCTTCACACATTCTTTTCACAGTTTCCTTGGAAGCAGCACTACGCACTTTCAAATCTAAAGTAACAAACTACATAAAGCTAGATCACAGCTACACAAACTTACAACCATTTACACCAGCAAAAATGGTAGGATATGCTGACGATCTAGATTTCATTGGTAGAGACAAACAGCAACTACTTAACCTGTAAAGCAAACTGAAAGATGAGTTCTCGAACTGGGACCTCAAAGTCAATACTGACAAGAAGGAACTCATCAAATTATCAAAATCAGAAGATGCCTGAAAAACGAGCAAAAAACTAGCCTTTTTCCTTGATGACAAAAAAGATATTGAGAGGAGAAACAACTTGCATAAACTGCGATGAGTAAATTATGGAAAATATGCATGAAAGGCAAAAAGCTAAAGATAAGCAAACAAGTCTGAGTGTACAATTCCTATGTTAAACCAGTTTTCACTTACAACTCTTCAGCATGGGCAGGCAACAAAAATGTAGAAGCTAAGATTGACGTATTCCACCGCAAACAGCTTACGAGATTGATGGTTATTTACTATCCCAGTAGAATCAGCGACAAAGAACTATACAAAAGAACGAATAGCATACCCCTTTCAGTTGAAATTGCTGGTGCAAGATGGAGGATATTGGGACATTTCCTAAGAAGACCTGATAGGCCAGCATTCCAGACTATGAAGCGGTATTATGCCACATCAAATAAGAAAAAATTTTCAGGCAGACCTCTAACCACTCTACCACAGACATTAAAAGAAGATGTCAAATTTATCCCAAAAATGAAACTCGAAAATTCAGAAGATTTCGAAACCATTTTTCTTCTTGCCCAACAGAAATGTTCCTGGAGAAGAATTGTGAAGAGTTACCCAGGAGAAACTCAGTCAACTATACGACTAGAGCAACTCGATGGGGATATTATTATTATATATAAAAAAGGCGAAAATTATGAACTGATTATTTCAAATAAAAATATTTATTGCTAGGAAATTTTTTACATGTCTCAAGTTACCCGAATTGATCCCATATTGGGCCAGCTTCTAGCACCTGTTCTATAGCGTGTTTCGCTACATTAACTATACTGATGAGTGTTATATAAATGCCACCTTACATTACTTTTTAGCGATTATTCTAATTACCAATATGGCTACCAGACGAAAGATTTAGTTGAAAATTGTAGAGAATTCAATTTTTTTGACTTCAAAGCCATTTTCGATAGAAACTAATACAATATGAAACTAAACATTTATGGAGGAAAATCACTGGTTTAAAAACCTACCAGCCTAGATTATCGATGATTTCCTTCACACGTAGAAATTACCAAAGGAATTTCAACCATAATGAAGTTTTACAAAAACAGATTATTTTATTCATCGACCAAATTCATAATAAATACTTTAAGCACGCTTCTAAAAACTTCTGCTCTAATTGGATCATACTGCCGTACGTGTGCATGTAACTGAGGTTGACAGCAGTCGGACCAGATTATTGAAATTACTTATAGCGTGATATATAAAATAGGTAAATTATATGGGAAAAAATCTATAAACTGCCGGCCTGAGCTAACGTCCAACTTGAAAATATTGAAATCAAGATCCGCCGTTTTCGCGCTTGAGAAGTTTGCCTTACCGTTACCAAATAATGATCATCTTCTAACCCAAATGATAACGATACCAAAATAGCAGTTTGTCAATACCTGCTATTGGAGCTTACTGTAATCCAGGTTATAACAGAAAAGTAGCCTTAAATTGCTGGCGCTAAGTTTGGTGCAGTTTTAGGTCTAATGCCCAAAACATTTTTATTAAATAAAAAGTATTACAGTAATATTTCAAAGTTAAAATAACTATTAATTAAAATAACAGTCATTTTCTGTTGTTGTAATATTGCTATAAGCTCACCAATGAGAACAATGACGATACTGTCTGGGAGATAATTGAACTTAGTTTGGAGGAGAAGGTGAACCAGACAGATGCATACAGCTGAAAATCAGTGTTTCATTAGATATCCCTCAAATACACAAATGATTTAATGAAAATATTACAAGGTTGAAATTGTGAAAATGTGGGTGATATAAAACATGATTTTTAATGAGTGAACTTGTGTTTTTCATGTTGAAACCACCATTTATTTAGTGGAACAAACAAAATGCTGATTGATTTATATGGTGTTTTGTTCCAAAAATTTTAAACTTATTGCCACTAATGTTGATACCTGGATAATTTATCATATTGGTGTCTAGTTTTAAAAATTTTTTGAACTATATAATAAACTTATTTTTGTGATAGTTATTCATACTTGAATAATTATATAATAGAAAAGTAAATAAAAGAACCCAAGATGAAGAGAATGAAGAAGATGGTTAGGCTATAATGCTTTTCCTGCTCTTGGGATCCTTATGAACAATTAAATGCTATATTTTGATGTTTGCTATTTCAAATAGAATTCCAACCAATTAGTGAAGACATAAATGTCAAAAATTATATTTCAACGTATTTTCAGTAAACCATTGTTTTTGGCAATATTGATAGTTAAGATAAAGCTGCAAAAGAAAATTTTGATACCTTCAGGTGGTAAAATAGGGTTTTTAGATGTGGTTGATGTGAATATGTTGGTGGTAGAAGTAGAAAATGTTGAGTTATCAGTTGTATTTGAAAATAGTTCAACATATGAACGAGAAGGTTTTGTTGATTGATCATTTGATATTGGTACCTCACCAGGAAGATGATTCAAAAAAGCACTTGTTTCATTACTGAAAACATAATATTTTGTTGACTAATTGTGATATATTTATTTAAAGATTTGAAGTCATTGGTTATAAAATAATATTTTACTTAGTAGTAGAAAAATTTTCTCTGCTCATAAAACATTCAAAAAATATCAAAAATATAAAAAGATATATATTAATTTTTTTCATTTTAGATTTTTTTTAGATTGTATTGAAAAACTGATTTTATTCTAAAATCAAATTAAAAAATATTTTCAATAAAAATTTCCAAGTCAATCAGAAGCTACATTAAGATTGAGCGAATGTTTATATTGAAAGATTTAAACGTGCTCAGACTAAAAACTAAGGTATTTTCGAATATTAGATTTTTTCGATTTTAATATCAAACGTAAAAAAAATATTATTCCAATAATTTTGAAACCAATTTCATTGTTCAGTTTTATCTTTAAAGTGTATAAAGATAAGATAGTGAAATATATTTTAAACTAAGTGATAGTAGGATTACGTTAAAAATTTAGGAACAAATTGTTTAAAAGCTTCAAATATTTTGTTTACGAGGTTTTAAGATTTATTATAATTTAACTAGTGAATAAGTTTTAATATGTGCTGGAAAACTATGATACCTCGAAATTCTGTGAAGTTGTGTCAGATTTTCAAAAGAATTACAAAATGGCTTTTAATAATTATTTTTCACATTGGTTATTTTACATATTACGCTTTCACAATCTATTTCAGTTATGACAAAACATGGTTTTTGACATTGATAACAATAATATTAGTGTTAAATATTATCATCAACGTTGCAAAGTTGTTCAAAAAGTTCAAACATGGGGAAAAAGAGAGACAAGACCACAACACAACATTTTGTGCAACTTTAGAACAAACCCGATTGTTTATACAGTTGAAAAAATCTTTGACAACAATATTTAAAAGCCGCGTTTTTAATCTAATTCTTTTGCTCATAACAATCAATTATTTAATCATTGGGAAGATAAACAGTTTAAAAAAGTTAAAATCACTATTCTTTAGTTTCATTTTGCTTTTTGTATCGTATTTCACATCATCAAACCCTTCAAAGGTAAGTTGTTTATTTGGTTTTTCCATTTAAGACTTTAAAACATCCTTATATAATTATTGATTAACTTTATATGAATTTCTATTATCCAACAACAATGAAAATTATATTAAAAGATTGTTGTGAAAACAAAAGGGTGTTTAAATTAACGTGGTCGATTGCTTTTTTACTTATTGTCGTTTCTAATATTTTAAAATGGAAAAAGCTTATTTGAGATCGTTTTATTCTATGCAAATATTTCAACTAGCAGTTTTTATCGGTAATTTTGAATGCATCTGGAAAATTCGACTTTCTAGTTGATGGATTTTCACGATAATAATGGATAATGCATTTTTTAAAATCAACAATTATAAATTATGACATTTGAAGGTTCATTGGAGCAGTATTAACAAATGGTTCTTGGTGCAGATCATTATTTCCGACCTGACACTAAACACCAACTATGGCTACCGTGTAGCGAAGTAAGTACCATTGTTATACAAGCACTACGCTTTCTATAAGGAAAGTGTGTTTTTCACTGGCCAATCTGAAGAAGATTTGGACAAGATATTTTTAGCTTGCTATTTCTTCCGCTAAGAAAGCATTTGAATAGCATCATTTATTTTAGAAATATTAATAAAAAATAGCAAAATCAAAACCAATCCAAAGCAATGCTTTCTTAGATGAAAAAATAGCAAATTAGAAAAATTTTTTCTAAACTTGCTTCAATCCTATTGGTCTATACTTAGCGTGAACTTTCTCTCCATTGATATTGAAAACGATTGACCAATCACAAACACGCTATGGTGCGAAAATGAATGAAAAACGTTTGAATTTTGTTGATCATGTTATGTTTTTCCAGATTCCTTTATAAATGTCTGGCAAAACTTGGCTTCACTTATCCTGCAAAAGGCTCTGCTGTGGTGTATGGCAACCCAACTTTTCTTTTGCACCCCAACGCCATGTTTGTAAGTGAAAACTTTAAAAATACTTATATTAAAATTTTCAAGACTTACTTTGAACTTAAGAAGATCTTTTTCTAAAAAACACGTTATTCCAATAACTAAGCTTTATTTTTGGATAAGTTTAGTCTTATCACACAAGGACTTCAAGCTTTCTATAGAAAGCATAATATTTTTTTAATGACCAATAAGATTAAAGCAGATTAATCATAGAATTTGTGAAAAAAAATCACACTAACATTTTTTCCATACTGTAACGAATAACAACATAATAACACAATACAACCCCACAACACATATCAACCCAATAACACATAACAACATTATTAAACACTTTAAATACTGTTTTTTTCCGACAAACCCTTTGATTGGTCCCTCATGCTTCAATCCCATTAGTCATAGAAAAAAATTTTATGCCTTCTATATTAAAAGTGAACTTCCACTGTCTTATCACAAGACGTTAGCAAAAAATGTAATTATATTCATAGGACCATTTTGAAAAACTTTCAAGTTTTTTTCTTTTTAATTTAATTATTTATTAATGTAATTAAAACGAAAGCTTAACTGATTAATATATAATTTAATATAAGTATTTTTTATTTTTGGAATCACTCGACAATTAGAAATTGTAATTTGGCATGTTTTTTATGTCTTAATCTGAAAATTTATGAAAAATTAATGAATAAATAATGATTAACTCATTATCAAAATTTAATTAACTTTTGAAGCTTTCCATGAATTTATAGTAATTTTGAATAATATAGAAATTTAAAATTTTCTTTATGTTATGTTAACTAAACTGCTCAATGTATTGTAATGCAGTATTTATAAAGCGCTTTTTCTTATAGATCAAAGCGCTTGCTAAAAATTTAAAGTAGCGAAAACACACTGTGGAACAGGTGCTAATTGTCGGCCCACACGAATTCGAACCCGGTAACTTTAGATAATTAGTCTAATGCTCAACCATTGAGCTATAGGTGCCGACAATGAAATTGGGAATGAGCAAAAACCCACAGAAAAGATTACAGATGGGAACCTAATCCTTCTACAAAAACCCAATAAACCAAAAGGAAATATCGAAAATCTCAGACCTATAATACTTTTGTCCACGATTAGAAAAACCTTGTCAACAACAGCTCTCAGAAGAATTAGAGACGATGTTGATGCATACCTTTCGGCCTCTCAATCCGCATATCGCCGAGGTAGAAGTACAAGTGATATAGTATGGACCCACAAATGGCTAAGTGCATTAAGAAAAAAAAAGAGAGTTTCAAAATACTAGAAGTAGATCTGAGTAGTGCTTTCGACACTAGCTCGGGGAAAATTATTTGTGATATTGAAAAGCATAATAAAACCCAACGATCTCAAAATAATATACACACTATTAAATGGTACTGGAATGAACGTTCGTTTCGGAAGTATAACAATCAGAGTTAATACAGAAATACGATCTCCTCAAGGAGATAGACTCAGTCCCATTCTTTTTGTGGTATACTTAAAAGCGGCTCTCAGAGAAGATCGATCTCATCTCAAAAACAAAACCATACTTGAAATGATCTACGCAGACGACAATGACCTCATCGTCGAAAACATTAAATCATGTATCAGTATAATAAACAAAACTTTTCAGAAATGGAATCTTAGATGCAACCTGTCTAAAACAGAAGTCACCAACCTCGAAAGAAGCAAAAATGAATCGAAGAGACTCACGAATAAACTTGGCTCTTTGCTAGGAGATGACGAAGACAGTAAAAGAAGACAGACACTCTCTTTTATCGCGTTTGGAAAGCTATCAAACCTATGGAAAAAGGCTAAAGAAGTGTCAGAAAGAAGAAAAATCAATCTCTACAAAGCTTTAGTCTTTTCTATACTCACATATATTTGTGGAATATGGGCTCTCAAAACAAAATCTTGGCAACTCATTGATGCCCACCACAGGAAAGAATTAAGAAAACTAATGGGTATTACTTACCCTAGAGTTATCCGTAACAAGACTCTGAAAAAAAAAAAAGTATTCCTATAAGCCAACATGCCGCTAAACTACGGTGGAGTCTGTTAGGTCACATTCTAAAATCAGATGAAAACTTGCCAGCCAGGAAAGCAATGGAAATATACTTCAAAAATGTTGAAACAAAATACCCTGGCTTCAGAGGAAGACCTCGTATAACATTACCAACTGTTTTATCAGAAGAACTAAAAAGAACTGAAACAACTGCTTCACGTGAAAACCTCAAAATACCACTAAAGCTATTTACTATAGACGATTTAACTGAACTTCCCAAGATAGCAGAAGACAGAAAACAATGGAAACTTCTCGTTTAAACAATTAACCTCAACTATTCCTTCCAACAATAATCCCATTTTGTTTTATTTTTTCGTTCTGCTTGTTGCTCACCAATATATTAAATATATACATTTTTATTCTTATTTTAATTTTATTTCGATAGATGTGGTGATATCTTTGATAGATTAGTCGTATGCCTTTGATAATAAAAATATGTTATATCATGAGAAACTATGTTTTCTTAGTGTATCTTTAAGATAGACAATTGTTCAAAGCTCTCTATCATTAATATACTTCATGTAATGGCTCGGTTAATGCAAGAACTAACACAGGTCACCTGCAGCTTCACTTTCCTGGGCTGTGTCATCAGCCTGGTCTACTGGGCCATTAAACCTGTTCGTGCATTTTCAGCATCTTTTCTGTTAAATTATTGGGATATTTTTGTATACAAATTTTTTCAATAAAAGAAATATCAGCAATGAGCTTTCCAACGATTGAAATTCAGATGCGTTGTCTTGAAAATTTTAATGCTAAAAGACTTTCCTCAAGCTTTCTCATGTTAGTTTTGTGTCTTTTCTATGGAATTGCAGGGTCTTTTGCTCATGGGTTTTCTACTTTTTATGGAGTGAGTACTTAAAACTTGTTTAAAAATGTTTGATAAGAATTTTTTATCATGGAGTATAAACATGGTGGCAGATGAAACTGGAAAACCTGGTGAAAACCCTGTTCACTTTTATTTCAGCGTCTCCTATCATCTGCTTCATCAATTATCCTTACAAAGAAAATTATCAACAACGAAATTTTTTAGACAATATAAATTCAGAATTTTCAAAAGAAATTTTTAAAGAAATAGATTCGATGCAAATGATCGAAAAAATGAGGTCTAGGAGGTGATAAATTTTTCTACATATTTTTTCATTGTACAAATTTTAATTTTTCAGTATTATACATAAAATATAGTGTATGATTAATTCAAAAAAAATTTTAAAATAACTTTTTTGATTTCAAAGAAACAAAAAGCGAAATAATTTCTTCGAGTATGCTGCTAAAGGTATTTCCCTCAAGAACCTTAATTTTACTTTTGAAAATAATTCAAATTTATTCAGAACAATTTTTTGTTGAATTTTTAAAATGATGGAACTCCGCATTTTAAAAATCCTAATGCCTCGAGGCTTATCGAAAAGATAAAACTATATAAACTCTAGCTTCAAATTTTAATGTTGGTATGATTCTTCAAAAATTTTAAACCAAAAAAAAGGGTTTTTAATAGATTTATTTAAAGAAAAAGCTATAATTTTCGATACATATGTCTTATGCACTTTTTGATGTGAAAGTTTCAAAAAATAAGTTCTTGAAAATACATTAGGATGTCTCTGAAAATATAATTTTTGTATAGTTTTCAACGGTGTAAATATAACTCCACAAGCATCTTATAATCAATCCTTCATGAAATTACCACAGGAGCCACTTTAACATTCCAATACATCTGGTTGATGATGTCCATATTCATTGCTTGGGGATCAATATATTCATTCTTTGATCAGACTCTTATATGGCTTGCTCATAGAGTCAACATCAAGACAGATATAACAGTGAGATGTTTCATATTGTTTTATTGAAAAAAGTTAAATTCATTTCGTATTTTTTACATGTATTCAATGCAATTCTGTATATGTATATTTTTCACACACCTGCCCGTTGTAGAAATTAGGTGGCTTGTTATTCAGGCCTTTAGTGTACATGTCAGGAGTTGAATGGGAGAACTGTTGTTTAGGGGGAGAGTTGGTGGCTGAAAGGGTTTTTGGGGTAACTCAGATGGCAGTCAAACGACTAGGATCTTTAAGCTTAATGCATCAAATAGCGGTAAATATTCATTGTGACAAAAATTTTTTTAAGCCATAGTTAAATTTCTGAATATAGTCGAAAAACATGCTGAGAAACGAAAATATACCTAAATATTTCTAAAAATATTTTGTTTTAAAAATTATTTACTTTCAAAAGGGCTCTGAGATCTTCAGTTTGACCTTCCTCACTGTTGGGTTTTGCACTGTAATTTGGTATTGTATCGTTCTAATATTGGTGAAATTATTCTTAGAAAATACACTTGGTAACATTTTGAAATTAGTTTCAAGAAACATATGGATTATAAACATCATCACGTTTTACAATACATCAATGTCTTTTGTTCTGAAAAATGATGCAAGTTTTTTTGACAAGCCTCGTGGGGCTGGTTTCAGAGATATCATTGTGTGGGGCTTAATGTCTTCAATACCAAAGTATGAAGCTTTAATGAACATGGTGTCAGAATGACGATAATCTTTAAAGTTCACTTTTTTGAATTATTTTAAAAAATTTTAACAAAAAAATTTTATTTAATTTTGAAATTTCAAAGAATAAAATCAATTATATTTTGCTTTTAGTTTTTTGAATCGTTACCGCCCATCACTATTTTGTTATAAAAACTCAAACATTGGCTTTGAATAAAGTATTTCTAGGAATATATTTTTTTATAATGCAAAACAACCAGGTACAGTCGTTTCTGTTTGTTTAAATAAAATTATATTTTATTCATAAAAAAATTTGTAGTTATATATCTTTTCTAATCGACATATAAAAAATTTTAGCTCTATTATTGTAGTTATTAGGTGGTAGTAGAACTCAACAGTAAAAGAAAATGTAATTAAGTATCACAGTTCATTGTTCTCCATCTAAGGTATATTTATACCACAATCGACTTTGAATCGTCGGGTTCTTTAACGGTCAATTCTTTCAACTGGCTACTGTTTTTTGAATACCAGGTGGCATTTAGATAATTTAGTTTTATATGGTTTAGTTCAAATAAATTGCTCATTTTTTGCCACAAATCTTTAGATTGTAGGCTATAAATAGTCATTAGCCGGAAGTTTATATTAAAACTTATTAGCTCAAAAATATTTCTTTTTTATATCATATTCAAAAATTTTAAAAATCGTTCCCAAATGATTTTGACTTGTTTTATAAAGTTCTACTACTGTCCTTCATTGATTCTCCATTTCACTCTAAAGCTATGGTTTTAGACGTGAATTACATTTGCCTACATATTCGAAAAATTATAAGTGAATCTATGTGAAAAACTTTGAAGGTTGTTTGAAAGTCAGATACATTGGTTTTTATATTTACATTAGATAAGTAAACATCAGGTTTTAATATTTAAAATGTATTCTCAGGTCTCAGGTTTTTTATGAAATAATATTAATTTTTATCATATTAAGTTATATTGAGTATATTAATATTTACAATGTGTTGATGAAATTTCTACCAGCCTTCTCTTTCCAAGTTGAAAGTAGAAGATGCATTGGCCTACTTGGACAGAGTTAAGCAGCAGTTCCAGATGCAGCCCCAGGTCTTGTTTTTTAATACTTCATTTAATATAAATGTATTATCATGATTCCATTCAATTTACATAAATTCAAAAATTTGTTATGTAGAATATTAGATGTAAATAAATGTTGAAAATCTTCCAAGGTTTACAATGACTTTCTGGATATTATGAAGGAGTTCAAGTCACAAACGTTAGTCTTGTTACATAAAGACTGAGTTTAATGCACTTTTATGGAATTATTATCAAAGCTTAGAATTAGTTTATGGTGCATTTATATCATGTCTGTCCATGTATTGTTGTAGAAGCATTTATGAGTTTCAATCATTTTTCATTTTATATATTAGATATAATTCCATTGATTCAAAAACTTGACAATGTTTTTATGTTTTTCCATTTAAAATAAGAAAATATTGTTTTCAAAAGATATTGATGATGATCTTTTTAAAATTGAAAAGTCTCAATTTTAAAAAACTAGCAAAGGATTTGATTGAATGAATGTGCATATTTGGTTCAGGATAGACACACCAGGGGTGATATCAAGGGTATCCTGCCTCTTCAATGGTCACAACCACCTCATTGTTGGATTCAATGCTTTTCTTCCCCTCGGGTACAAGATTGAACTCAACACTGAAACTGACACCATCTCTATCTATGAACCTTCATCTAATAAAAATGTTTGAACTTATTCTAAAATTTATTTACTCAAGTTTTTAAGAAACTATTATAGTTTTTGTATTGAAAACTTTCATTGTTAGTTTAAAAGTCAAGCATTAATTATAATGTGGCTAGTTATTCATCGTTTATTAACGACCAAAAAGACACTCAATTTATTTGTAGCTAGATGAAGTTTTTCACAAGATGATTATATATTTTCAACTAGATAATTTTTCAACTTCGTTGAAGTATGTTTTGTGTTAGTTAGTTTCAATCTACTAAGTACATACTCTAGCTTTATTGATCTAATGTATAAATTATGTTATGTTTCATATCCTCAAAGTAATAATACGACTTGATGTTAATTGTATCTCAGCTATTTTTTCCAGCTTGTTATTTCATATTATGTGACTACTTGTTTATGTACATTTTGATATAAAGTTTTTTATTTTTATCTTAGTGTGTTTATATTTTGAATTTTCAAGTCGTTTTAACTAAAATTGCAGTTAGTTTTAAAATTGAAGTAGGATATATGACAATCAACAGCAAGCTCCAGTAGGCATGAGTTTGTCTACATATGGCTCAATGCATCAGATGAAGAACAAGTCTACTGCACACTTGCACCCCACACCTCCCATGCCTGGCTATCACTCACCCACCCAGCCCTCCATCAATACCTTCCCATCATCACAACCCTCCCACCAACCTTATACACAACCACTCCAGCCATACAATCAAACGCAAAAAGAGCATCATCACCATCTTTCACCTCAGTCTGAGCCCTCTTCAAGCCAACCTGTGGAGTTCAACCATGCCATCACATATGTCAACAAGATTAAGGTACTTTGTTTCAATGCTTGTCAATGTGCAGGCAATTCTTAAGAGGTTTAATATTTTGTTGGCTGGTAGCTGTTATGGCTTATTTGAGGGGACTTCCGAAATTGTCCAAGTGTTTATTATTGTTTTAAAAAGATACACTTTTATGTGACAAAAAAGTTAATAGTCTTCTACATTATAGTGTTTTGGCTCAAATTAATATGTAAATTTTGAAAATATTGTCTCAGAACCGTTACCAGTCGAAGCCTGAAGTGTACAAACAGTTCCTGGAGATCTTGCACAAGTATCAAAAGGAGCAAAAACTTGTGAGTGTAAAAAGGGTGGCTGAAGTCATATATAACTGAATAATTTTGAACCTTATCAAATTTGGTTCTCTTTATTATATTTTACCTTAATATTATCTTTTCGCTTTTATATTTATTATTCTATAATTTATTACATAAATGAGAAGTTTAAAATCATTATTCAATCTAAATTAATTCATAGTTTGTTTATTCATGCCAATTTTGGTGTGTATAAAAGAGAACAACACATTAACCCACAGAACTGTTCACAGAGTGGCAGCAAATTGATGGAAAGTACGGTGTACAAGAACGTAGCAAACCTTTTTAAGGACCAGCCTGACCTTCTTCAGGAGTTTTCCCAGTTTTTGCCCGATGCTGGCAATGGAGGGGCCCTGCCTGGTGGGGCTGCGGCTTTCAACCCTGCCAATGCTGTGGGTCCTAACGAGGGGTCCCTGCTTTATGGCGCCAATTCACTGTTGTCTGAAGTGTCTGTCACTGCTGGCAAGACTGATAATGATACTGATATGCACACATTCTCTGGATACACAAACAAAGTTGATATCTTTTATTGAATACATTCATTAAAATGATTATTTGCATAGTGATATAAATTAATTCAAATTTTCATACTTCATTCTTCACCACATCTAAGGAGTCGTTTGCAAACAGCCTCAAGAACCATCCAGACAACACCAGCTGCCACCTCACCTCCACAGTCCCATCTACCACTCAGTCCTCAGGCCCCCGCAAAAAGAGACTCTCATCTAACAACAGTCTTTCTGGACCCCCACTGAGAGTTCGTTGTTTCTTATTTTCTAATTTTCATATTTTAGATAATGGTAATACTTCCTGAACTTCCTATGTTATAGGATATTCTTCATCATCATTTTCATAATTCATCACTAAATGTTGATATTTCACCAGCGTCAGAAACACGAGCTGAGCACCACCAGATTTGCAGACATGGCAGATTATGCCTTCTTCGACAAGGTGCCTCTAATACCCATTATTTTCTGTTGTATAAATAGCTTTTAGCTGAAAAATTTTTATATAGTAAGTAATTGTATGCATAGTGGCATCAAAGCAGAGCCTCAGCATAATGATGATAATCGTCAGGTGCGCAGTTGCATAGGGGATCGCATGTACTCCAACCTGCTCAAGTGCTTGTGGCTCTACAATGAGATGATGTTCGTGTTCTTTGAATTTTTATTTTATTGATTCTTTGTTTGACTCATTGTTATCATATCGTTGATTTTTAGAATTGTTTTTTTAGCTATTTGAGATTTTGATGTTATATTTCATTGTTCCTGTAAAACTACACACCTTATTCCAGGATTTCTTCATCTGAGCTCATGGAAATGATAAAACCTTTTGTTCTGTAAGTTGATATCTTCAACATTTTAAATCTATTGAGTTGCTTCAAGTAATTCAGGTATGAGCAGAGTAGCACAAAATTCTATTCAGAATACACTAGAGCAGAGTTTTTCCTATATTATCTTATGGAGGTTTCAGGCAATTACATGCCAGTCCTTTGTTGTCAACACGCCCAACAGGATGATGCCCGATCTGGGTAAGAGGATGAGGCAGTTGTTGGACACAAAGGATGACACTGTGGTGGTCGAGAACTCTGGCAACCAACTGCCTGCAGGCAAGATAGGTCTGTCAATTAATTTGTATTTTCTTATGTGTAAAGGCAGAAACTACATAATTTATTATTATAATGTAATGTAATGTGGTATTTATAAAGCGCTTTTTTTTATAGATCAAAGCACTTGCCACAAATTTAATGTAGCGCAAACACAAAGTGGAACAGTTGCTAATTGTCGGCCCACGCGGGATCGAACCCGGTAACTTTAGATAATTAGTCTAATGCTCATCCATTGAGCTATAGGGGCCGACAATTAAATAATTTTTTTTTTCTTGTTGCAGTCAAAATGTTTAAAACTCTCTCAGGCTAAGCAGTGCATAATTTTTCAATATTTTTGCATTGCAGACTACCAGTCATGCAAGAGGTATGACTCCAGTTACCTGGCCCTTTCTAATGACTTCAACCAACCAAAGTGCTCTGGACGCACTGCACTGTGCCATGAGGTTGAATAAAAAGACAATTATTGCTTTAATAGTTTTCAAATTTCATTCAAGTTTTTTTACCTACCAGCTTATTCATGATAGAGTATAATGATGTTTATGATGGTTGGTTTCAGGTATTGAACGACAAGTATGTGTCATTCCAGTCATGGTCTGAGGACTCGAGTTCAGTGATAAGAAAAACTGTGGCAGAAGAGGTGATCTTCAGGTGTGAAGAGGAGAGATACCAGGTGGCTCACACGGCTGTTTTTGTGGTATTCTCATGAAATTCCTCTCTTGAGGGTTTAGATAGGTTTATAGCAAGTTTGTTTTGGAGTCTGAAAAATAACCAGCCTTTTCAATGGCCACATTTATCAGCCATTATCTCATTCATAATTTTTCGTCATGAACTGTTTATTTTGTGGTCGTTTGATTGGAATTGTGAATATAATACTAGTTATGTTTGCAGTTGGATATAAACCTGGAGAACCTGCAGAGTACCTTAAACCTGTTGAGGCTGGCCCATGCCAAGATGTCCTCCATGCCCCCCCATAACAGGTCTCCAATCTGGTATCATAATGCTTGGTTGCATAGCACTGTGTGTTTTGGTATTATTTAGTTAATTAAATTATATAACATTTAATGAAATAATATCTTATTATAAATACAAAAAAAAGTATGTAATATTGCTCAAAAAGACGCGGTTTTCAAGAGATAACTGAACTGAATTATTACTAATATTAATATTTATAAGATATGCATAGCTGCATTCAGACAACAACGTCTACAAACAGGTCCACTTTCAAGCTGGACTCTTGTCTGGGGGGTCGTAGTGAGGCTCTGCCCAAGAAGACCTTGTTTGGGTGCGTCCCTCTTTGTGCTCTTCCATATTGTTTCATTCCCCTGTAGCTATTTTTGTCCGTAATATTTATATCAGTCTAAAAATGATCCAAAGTTCCACTTTCGTATGGTTAATATGAAAAATTATTCAAGAAGTGAATTATATAAATGTTTCTATGTATTACCATTTATGTCGTTTTATAATTGGTATAATTCATCTTGACCCAACATGACATGTAGTTTGTATGGTGAGTCAGGAAGTTTGGTGATGGATTCATTAAGGGAGAAGCCATGGGAGGCAGTAGGTGTGGTGATTCGCAGGCTGGAAAGCAAGGTGCATGAGTGGATGCAAGCAAAGATCAAAAATAACAAAGTAAGAAGTTTCTTTTTTGTAAATATACAATTTTTTTTAAACTTCAGATTTTTGACTGGTTGGTGGTGAATGTTATTTCATAGATTTATTTATGAACTTTCAGACATGGAATGAGCAAAACCAAAAGTTCTATCTCAAATCTCTTGATCATGCTGGCATCAATTTCAAACAGGTCTGTATGCACCACTGTATTCATCATTTGTACGTCATCATCAGGTGACCAATGATAACGTACTGTATATATTCAACAACTTTGTAGTTGCCAATAATTAACAATAGTATTTTCTTTGTTTTCGACGTTTTCATTTTTAAAATTTTGCTAAACTTTTTGCTTGTCTTATGAAATTTTTTTGATAAAGTTAATTCAGCTTAGAAAACTAATGGTAATTCATTGATTCTCATAAATCCTTATTGGTTGATGATGGTTCAGGTAGATGCGAAGAACATGAGATCAAAAGCACTAATACAAGAAATTGAAAACAACTATGAAAAGGTGCTATTCACTATAATATACTTAAGCTTTAGAGTGCTGTAAAATACTGTTTCAACCGCTTAGAAGTGCAATATGCTTTAATTATCCTTTGTTTCAATAACTCAATTGAGAAGTAAAATATCAGCAGACTTTCATATAAAATTTTTCATTAAAGAATTTATTTTACAAATACTAACAATGTTATAAACCACTGAAAGCTTTCAATAATCTCACTAAACATGACAGCTGCGGGAAGGACCACACCTAACATACAGACTGTCGTGTGACTCATGTGATGTGATTGCTGACACCTGCAGTCTAGTGGTGCACCATCTCAGGAGACAAGTGAGTGTGGTGTGATTCAGGTTGAATGTTGTTTGTAATTAACTTATACCCCTAAGTTAATTATAGATTTTATGGCTTTAAACACATGAATACTGTGGTACCAGGCAAATGTGCAGTTTGATGAGAAGCAGAGAATGAAGGCTTCGCTCAAGTTGTTCATGCAGTCATTCATTGGCATAGACATCATTAGAGCCATCTCTGACGACGAAGGTTTGAGTCACGTGTACATCACATACATGCACTTTAGGGTAGCTATGGGTATTTTTATTATCAAGCTAAATCATGAATTTTGCCTGGTTTAGTAGTCCATTTGGTAGAAGTATGAAAATATATATATTTGAGATGCACTCATTAAGTTATACCAATTTCCAGAAGACACAAAGCAAGAAAAAGAAGAGGTTCAAGAAAAGACATTTTTAATTAATCACAGCAATAAAGTTCGCTTTTCTTCTTTTTTTTTTAAACAATCATTAATGTATTATAGTCAGCATCTTTTTTTCAAAGTTCATAAACAGCAATTTTGACATGAAACATATATTGTCTTCATTGTATTATTAACAACACCACCTCCACAGAGTACCATAATTCTCACTCAATCCTGGTACGTTTTCTTTCGCCTCTTTTATCTTCTTTTCGAACGACTGCGCAACTTCAAGCATCAGGCAGACAAGATGGCAGCAGAACAGGCCTCCGAGAACGTTGATGATGACGCCAATGCACCTGCTGTCATGCTGGGTCTCAGATCTGCCGGTTAGTCTTTGAAGGCTGTGTTTCTGGTGTTTGTCTTATTATCGTATGTTTTATTAATTGGAACTATCAAAATATGTTTCTTGATTTATGAAAAAAAATTTTTTTCAATTAAAATTTTCGAAAAATTCAACTTTGACCTAATTTATTAGTATATTTTTAAATCAGAACAGTTTTATTTATATTACTATGAAAAAATACCTAACAGATTTGAGTAGAAGCTAAAGTTATTGTAGTAGTATCAAAAATATAGTTAATTGTTTGATAATTGAGATTTAATAAGAGTTAAAGTTGTTTGAAGTTAAATTTCAAAGATGAAACTCCTGCTCCCCCTCCCTTTCATTCCTTTTTTTTCTTCATGGTATGTATTTTTCTTAATAGTGGGTCCCAGGCATGGGTGTTCCACAATGTTGCAGATCATTGTATTATTCTTTTTTGTTTTTATGCTTTTTCGAATTAAAAGGTTCTTTTGCAAAAAAATTTTTTTTCCGACCTTGTCACTATTATATCTGGTGTATCCCAGTTTTTTCCATGCTTACCACATCATGGGGTACGTTTCGCCAACTTCTACCTTTTCTTTCTAATCGCCATCTATCTTTATTGGTCAGAGGTCGTATCTATTCAACCTGTGTCAGACGCGCTTTGTTGCATGCTGCTGAAACATGGGCTGTAACAGTATCCACGGTGAACCGCCTTAAACGAAACAACCTGGCCAGGATTCTGAATGGAAAGGCGGACTTCAAGATAGATCTTTCAAAAAATCCAACTCTTGGTAAAGGAAAATGGGCTATAAAAAGGATTTGATTGATTGATTGATGATCACATTGGCAGGCATGTTTGGTTATTTCCAACATTGTAACTTCTGTTTTTTTTTGATGATACATCTGCCTTGTTCTATTTATTTCGGGTTTTGATACTTACTCTAGTTTGGCCAATGTATGGCTTATTTTCATCACAATAACATTTCAGTTTGTAGACACATTTTCTTTCTTTTCTCTAGTGTTTTTTTTTTGTTCTTCAGGCACAAAATTTGTCCGTGTTCATGTCATAAAGAGTTATGAAAATCAATGTGGCTGTTAGTAAAAATCCTTTTTAGTTTGTGAGATATGAAGTTCTGGATTGGTAACCAGCGGGGGCTATTCTACCTCATGGGCAGGTGAAGCGGGGGCTATGCTACCCGTGATATATGTTTTTTTGTTGTTTTTGGTCATGTTGTTCATTTTTGTTGTTTTGATTTATTCTGTTTCTTAATTTCCTCTTGTGCTCAGTTTTTGTTTTTGGTATTTTTGGTTTGTATGTCGCTGCTATTTGTTGTTTTCTGTTGAAATCGTTGTCTTCGGAATTATTTATCAGGCAGTCTTTCATTTTTAAAAGGGTTTCATTCGAGCAAAGTTTGTAGGTTTAACAAATCTCCTATTCATATTTTGGAATCTTGACTGGATTGAGAATTGATAGTAAGTCCCGTATAGATGATTTTCGATAAACGGTAGTTTTCAAAGTACTATTTCTCCTTTTCTGATGAGGGTGTCTGAGAAAGCAAGTTTCGAATCCTTTTCAATTTCAACAGTGAATTCCAGGTTTTCATCAACTTAACTGAGAATTTCCATGAATTCTATTTGTGATGTGTTTGTTCTGTTTTTTCCATTATACAAAACGTATCGTTTATATATACTTTTTGAAATCTAAGAGGTTTTATTTTTCTTTTTTTGGCCAATTTTTTTGCTTCATTTATTGTATTATTCATCCAGAACTGGGTTATAAAACCATAATGCTTAGGCCAATTGGTTTTTAATTTTCTATTGTATATGGTTGATTGTTGTATAGAAATTTAGATGTTAACAAACATAGTGTCATTAGGTCCAATATGTCTGTTGGTGTTAGTTTAGTTCTTTTTTTAAGTTTTTATCTTGTTGAGGTTTTTTATATATGAGGTTAGTGCATTTTTTAAGGGTATTGAAGGCTTCAGGGTCACAACTCACCAGATATTCATTCCCACTCAACGTTGCTTCTCGTATACTTGCAATGAATTTCTTCGAATTTTTGCAGAAATGTTCTTCTTCATCCATTAAAAGGGTTGATAAGTGGGATGAGGTATGATGGGAATGATTCTTGAGGGCAGCCATGGCGCGAGATGATGTTGCGTGCAGGATAATTCTTGTTTGCTTTGTAGGTTTTTATTGCTGGGTGTGATATGGGGACTAAAGATCTAGACGGATATATTTTTTTTAATCATTTTTTTGTAATTTATATTTTTTTTATTGCAATAGTTTTCTGAAGTTTTTAGCTAAATAGAATTTTTAAATAGCGTCTCAACCATGCACTCAACAGCAGCTGATGCAAGGCAATCATACTCTCATTTGTTGAGGCTAGTGAAGAGCCTGCTGGATGGCCAGATCGATTCAACAGCCTACGAAGAGAGTCTCAGAGAGCTTTTCTGCACCAACGCATATCTTGCTTTCACTGCTGACAAACTCATTCAAGGCACCGTGAGGCAGGTCAGGAGACGGTAACCAGTTTTTGTATCATAATAATAATAGAATTTATTTATAAGACGTGAAACAAAGCAGATAATCACTAGGTCCTAGTTAAAAATTTTTTTTCCGAATAGCTAAAAGTTGAAACACTAGAAAAGAAAAAGGCATACATCATTATTAATAATTTCTTGCAGCTCCAACATATAAACACAGAGGAGATTTCAAGCTTATTGATCGACCTTTATAAGCAGTCACTCAACCAGGATGAATACTTGAAACGAGCTGAAGTCGTTTTATCTGGTGAACAGGCCTTCAAAATGATCTATGTTTGTCATGATCCTATGTTTCATCATAACTACCAAATCATTTGATTGAAAATTGCTTCAAAAAACTCTTAAAACCCTGAAGAACAAAGACCGAGGTCTGATGGACATCTACTTGATAACTCCCAGCAAGTCGTCAGATGAGGAGGATGACTACGACCATGATAACCACAACGACAACAACACTAATTGGATGAAGGATATCGATAATTTAGCTAGCAAGAAGCATCATGATGACGGCAATGGAGTGAAGAAAAGAGGGGCAAGGAGGAGGAAAATGAGAATGTCTCAAAAGAATGCCTCATGCAAACTCTATCTTGCCAGGTTTTAAATCAATTGTGGTTTCAACGTATGATACGGTTGAATTGATTTAAAATTGAAACCTTTCCATCGAGTTTTAATCAGTATATTATATATAATCCACAAATCTTAATGTAGAAACACAAAGAAGACATCAGGACAGAGGAGGGTGTGGAGTGAGGGTGAGGTGGAAGATAGTGAGGCGGTGGTGGAGAAAGGTCGCTACAAGATGAGGTTCCTCTTCTCCAATACTGGATCCTACTTTTACTTCAAGGGCAAGAAGGTTTGTTTAGTCATATTGGGGTTTCATTCTTGTTATGGAGCTTTGAACCCTTCCATCATCAACCTTAACTGTATTTGTATGCATGTTTCTTTTTGAATGGTTCTATGTAGTTCATTTCAACAAGATAATATTAAATAATATTCTATTGTATATCAAAGTTTTTATTTGTTATGAACCCATCTCAATTTTTATTTTTGGAGGCTCAAAATTTTATTATTGACAATTTACAGAAAGGAATACTTGAAAAGAAAAATTTCAGTTTCACCAATATTGGAAAAAAATAATTCATGTAAACAATTGGTTTAAATCTGTTATAAAAAATAGAATAATTAAGGCGTTTCGTAGTTTATGCAGTCTTCAATAAATTCATTTTTCATATTTATTTTAAAATTTTAAGATTTTTTGTATAAAATAAAATTATTAAACAAATGAATTATTTTTTACTTTAAAAATTGATGAAACATGCGAATGCCGCTAAGCAAACAAGAGTTTGCGGTGGTTTATATGATATTATGGGATCATGGACCCTCTTTGATCACTTCTCATTTGTCTATAAACATTTCTTTTCTGATTAAAGAAAAATAATCAGTATGAAAGATATTTCTGTATCTAAATAGTTGGTGTTAGTGGCCACAAAACTTGAATTTAATATATTTTTTCAACTTATGAAGAATTTTCTTTCAAAAAATTCATTACTTGAAAAGTATCAGATAAAAGTTTCAAGTAGTTGAAACCTTATCATTATTCATTAGTTAATGAATTATGTTGAGGTCTCACTTATCGAAAGTTTTAGTTAATTTGTAGGCAGTCCAATTCTTCTTTCCAAATGCAATCTTTCTACTGAAGTCACCTTTTGACGCCACTAAACTTTCAGTATCGTCCAAACTGAAAATATTAGGCGTAACTCTTGATCCTAGCCTCTACTTCACACACCTTGCCTCTCAGATTGTACAAGCGTCCAACTTTCCTTTTCATGCGATCAAACAAGTACGCAAATTCCTACCCTTAAAACTGCCGTTGCCTTAACTATCTCTAGTTCTTTCCAGGCTCGACTATTGTAACTCTTTTTTTGTGAACTTCCAAACTGTCTCATTTATAAGTTTCACTCTCTCCAAAATCGCACTGCCAAGCCGACTACTATTCTTTATCTCGTGCTTGCCTCGATCGCCTTTATTAGTTGCCGGTCGCACTAAGAGCCCAGTTAAAATTACTGTGGCTCACCGCTAATATTCTATGTTTCAACCAGCCGGCTTACTTATATGAGCTTCTTTTTATCAGACAGACTCATGAGTCGCTCAAGTCTTCGAACTCTGGTTTATGGCTGCATCTACCTGTCTCTTCTAACTCTTTTTCGCATATCGCCCCTTACTTATGGAATTCTCTCCCACTTAATCTTCGTTTCTCATCTACCATTAAATATTTTTGCAAGCGTTTAAAAATGGATCTTTATAGCCGCATATCTTTGCCTTAGTTCTTTTGACTACACAAGCGCCTTTGCAGCAAACCTAGTTTGCAAATTGCGCGCCTTACAAATGAATAATAATAATTTCTTTTGAATATACGTGTTTGAAAAAATTTCTTCATAATTTTAAGAAACTATATAAAATTAAAGTTAATAGCAAAAACACGATATTTTTAAAATTGTTTAAAAATACTATTTTTTTGTATTTTTTACTTAGATCGACTTTTTAAAATTAGAATTATGCGTAATTTCAATTATGGAAAATTGTCTCATCCATTCAAGATCTATCGAGGATTATCATAAAAGTTAGAAACATACATATTTCAAATTGAAACTGGTGTAACATGAGGTGACAGATCATCTCAATATTTATTCATTATCTGACTAGATTTTGTTCTAATAGATTGTGGAAAAATTTAAAGCTACCAGCAAAAGCAGTAGATACCCCAAAAAGTCAATAATGTAAATTGAGTTAACGTTATTACTCTGTTAGCTGACAAAAATCTTAACGCCCCAGACCGGATACACATTTTAAAGGAACCAGCAACCTAGAAAAACAAGATCAACATCATCAAGGATAACCTGAATAAAAAGACTTCAAATTTGAAGCAAGAATTTTGACACAAAAAAAAAAACAAAATTTTTGCTTAAAAATAAAATCTAAGATTTTTTTTATACGAGAAAATAAAAAGTTAGTTAGCTTTTGAGAAGATTATAATATTTGATCTAACCATTTGACTTTAAAATATTAACCATGATTTTTCCATAACTTCATTATATTGACAAAACATGTTGAAAGAGGAATGTTATCTGACGAAGCAAAAGTAAAAGGTGTCAAAAGCATATAAAGTGTTAGCAATATTTTGCCTACAGTTTAAGGCATAATGGTTTACCGTTAAGATTGTACATCACAAACAATTATCATAGATATTCTTTTAAAAATCACTGGTCAAAACAACCAAGAATTATATTTTAAAAAGATTATTAGTTTAATTTGTTTCAAATTGGAAAAAACTTCTACTTAGCTAATCCTATTAGATAATTTCTTATCATGCATTTCATAAGCTAATACCGTTAATGTCTCTTATTGCTCTTTGATATTTTTAATAAAATTTAAGATCTACAACCAAATTAAATCGCACACATTTTTTGGATTAAACTCATTAACTCCTCAAATGGAAGGCCTTTTACGCAAGTTAATATAAACATGATTTATAAGTGCCAATGAAGACTAACGACATTCAAAAGTTCAATTTTTATTTTTCATTCCATTGTCACAACCTTCAAGTATTTTGTTTATTTCCTTCTAGTTATGCAGTTTTATAATGAGTTTCTTCGTGAACTCAGTATTACTTTTCTTTGAACTGAATAAATCTTATGATACTTTGCCTGATATCAGCCTTTTAATAACTAGAGGTTTGAACGATGGAAGAAAAAAGTACTTAATGTAAGTCAAACTTACAAAGCTTTTTGAACAAAATATCCGTTTAATATAAACCTTGTTTTCAAACAGCTTAATAAAATCTTGTATAATTGTGAAAAGAACATAAAACGTTGGTGCATGAAAAGAAACAAATGAAATTTAAAAATACTAAAAAACGTATAAAATAAATACATAAATAAATGAAAGTAATATTTATGCAACTTAATCGGGAGATTAATGTTTTCATTATTGATCCCAGGTTTTCAAGCGAACTCCTACAACTTTATAAAACATCCGTTCAATTATATAATATATTTATTTTGTCGAGAAAGTTCGATCTATATGGAAAAAATTCAACTTTTAGAGCTGCTGAGTGACCCTTCTATAAGCACCAGTGTCCATCTGGTGTGAGTGGCATGTTTGACTGAATTGGATGAATATGTGCTTGTAAATTTAACATAAGCGGGCATTGTTTGCTTTGTTTTATTCACAGTAAAAGAATTATGAAGCGTCTTTTATATTACTAATACTGGTACAACGTTATTTAGTTTTTATGAAGTGAAGTTTTAAAATTTTTTTAAAATATTAAACTTTTTGCCCCTCCTACAACCTCACTTCTCAATACCGTTATAACTAACAAGCAATAATTTGTTTAAACAATATCTTCAACGTTATTGGTCAGTATTTCTATGTCATTTCCGCCTCTTCTGTTTTGCTCATATTTCATTGGCTCAATCTTTTTTCTTCTATTGGTGGAAGATATTTTATGAAACATTTTGATTGGTCAATCAAAGCACACAAATTATAAATTCATCCAAACCATACTTTGAGTGTGAGAAAAATAAAATTTAGATTGTTCTAAATTTGTTAAATCGTTAAAGTTTGTCTTGATATTTTGAAGCTTTGTTTTTTGTTGTAGATCTATTAAAATGAATTCAAACAACATAAAAGTGAAACTCCAAGAGACTCACTTATGGGAAGAATTTAACACAATAACCAATGAGATGATTGTGACTAAAAATGGAAGGTAAGCTTGTTAAATGTTTCTGTAAATAAGTTCTTATTCTGCTGGGATATTTCGTCCAATTTGTCAAGCATCGCCAAATGAAGTGTAATCCAGTTTTATCATATCTATTCTACTTAAAAAGCAATGATTAAACAGTTAAAATGTTAGAGTTACTGAATATTTATCGACTTTTCTTGTTTCTTATCTGGCTTCTGGATCAAATTTATGTAATTTCTTATAAACTATTGGGATGGCATAGAAACAAGCTTTATAACATGAAAGAATTATAAGTTGTAGAAAAATTTTCAATGCGGTAACATCTAGTATGTTTAATATTCAGATTCAATTTTCATTCAAGCATGCTTTTATAAGTAATATTTATGCAAAACGAAACTTGATTCTATAACAAAAAGAAAATTTTTCAAACATTCTTGCTTGAAAGAATAAAATATGAAAAGGGTTTCATGAAATAGCTGCTACAAACTCACAACACTTTAAGTCTAGAACAATCCACTCAAAACTTCATTCGAAAACAAATAATTTACTTATATTTAAACAATCTCATACGGTTTTGTTTACTTCAGACGCATGTTTCCAGTGATAAACGTCAGTATGGCTGGCTTGGAAGAGACAAGTCTCTACTCCATATACTTGCAGTTTGTCAAGGTGGTACAGACCTTGTTTATTTGTGTCTGTTGCAAATAAGTAACCAATATGAAATATTTAATAATGGAACCATGATTATCTATACCAATATCATCTGTTGGTCAAATTCACAAGAATTTCAATTTTTTGTTATTAAATGCGTAATTTATAAAATTTTCCTATTGACTTTCTTATAGAAATACGAGGATAGGGAATTGAATTCTTTAAATATTTGTCAGGTTGATTCTCAAAGAAGGAAGTTTGTCAATGGTCTCTGGATCAACAATAACAACAACAACAGCAATTTTGATAGCAATGACAAACATAATAGAAATTACCACTCTTCTGAGACTAACTCACATCTCCACAATGGACACTCTGATCGAAGACAAAAAGAGGGTGGTGGGTGTGTGGGTGGTGGCAGGCATAAGGTGAGAGATGCCAACAAGGATGTGCTTCTGAAAGTATCTGAGAAAAAAAAGAAAATCGAAAAAGAAGAAATGAAAAAAAGTTATCTTTTTTTTGATTATTTTTAAATTTTTTGAAATTTATTAAGCATTTAGGAAACTAATTCAGTGATATAATTGCCTGGCATTGATGTACGGTATGCATAAAAAAGGTTTTCAGCCCTCGTTTCAGTGTTGTTATTTTAATTAAATTTTTTTGAGACTTTCAAAATGAACTTTTAAACAAATGAACATGACAGGGTTCGTGTACTTGCACCCTGACTCTCCAAACTTCGGGTGTCATTGGAACGATGGACTGGTCTCCTTCTCCAAGGTCGGTTTTCTGCATAGTTTTTTTGTGAATTCAAATTCAAACTAAGGTTCTATAAAATTATAAAAACATGCTTCTAAATAATTGTAAGAGGTTTTAAATTCGCTATAATGGTTTCTGAACTTTTAAGGTTGAGAGGTAATGTAAAAATAATTTCAAGTAGCGTCAATGCACTGCTGAAATATGAAAACCAAAGTTCATTTTGGGTTCGGATTGGGACTCAACACGATTTATAAACCCGACAACCCGCCAGAAGAGCTTAGTGGGAACTGTTGATGTACCTTCATTTACATTCTGAACACTCCGTACTGAAAAGATTAGAAACACTGATTTTTTCATTCTCCAAACGCACAACTTTTCATTTATCACTTAAGTTTTTAAGGAAATTAGTTCATTGAAAAATACTTTATACTGCTATATATCTGGTGATCTAGAAAACTTGCTCTAACTGAATAATTTTTTCAAAACACCTCAAATGTCATTGCAATCTAAGATCAAACTGAGTTGAAACTGCAGTCAGTTTTAGTTGACTCAGTTTAATGCTGATTAGCCTTGTTTAGTTCCACTTTGGAATATAGGTGCTTCTCTGGTCCAGCTTATACATCCTTCAACGCTAAAATAATTATAGTTTAGCTGGGACAATCCAATAAAGATTAAAATCTATCATTCGAAAAAAAATATTAAAGCTTAGGGGATTTTTCAGTTTATAACCTGAAACGTGTCTTTAAATGTTGAAGATTCTAAATTAATGTGGTTTTTACAATTTTCTTCTTGTCCCATCATACATTTAGTTATCAATTCTGAATTTGAAAAAACAATTCTAACTTCAAAATCACTGAAAGATTATTGACTATATTTGAGAGGTTTTCAAAAAGCGGTGTCACATTTTGTGGTACTTTCAAAATGATAAGTTTCATATAGTTGATCAATAAAATTTTGCTTTTTAGAGAAACATCTATGAAGTTTATAAATTATAATTCAAATTATTTCATTAATTTTACTATATTGACATTTTTAAAAATATTTTTAATGCTTCTTTCAAACCAAAAAGTTCATCAGATCATCAAAACCACTTTTGCTACTTACGGATTCTACAAAGAAAATTCTGTGAAGTATTATGTAAATAAAAATGTAGCAAACTGTTCAGCTAAAACTTAATGAAACATTTAAACGTATTGATATCAAAATGAATTTATCAGTTATTATTCTTGATGTTTATGGGTCGGTCGAATGTGGCATATGCATTCTCTAGAGTCTCAGTTATGCGAATTATTTTCAAATGCTTAATTTACTTTTTTCCAAAAACATCGTGTATAATTTTGATTACTTTAAAATTAAAAAAAATATTCTTTAAAAATATTCAAGAAAACAGTTTTTAAAGGTAAAATAAGCAACTTCGATTGAGACTAGTAACTTCGTTATTGTTTACTTCAAGAAAATTTTGAATTTTTGAAATAATATGAAAACATATTTTCATTTTATTCATTTAAACATAATTTATAAATTAATTTATTTTTTCATTTACTTTTTCTTTCACTATTCGAAGGTCAAACTAACTAACAAAGTAGATTGTCCGAAGGGCCAGGTGGGTGTGTTGCTTGGCAATCATATTGCTGCAAATGATCGATTTTTTATTTATTGATTTCCATTTAAAAGGTTTATTTGGATTCTCTTCACAAATACGTCCCTCAAATAATCATCGTTAAAATCAACGGAGAAAGTGCCGATAAAAGCAAGAAAACAAATAATAAAACAAAAACAAGATTAATTGATCTTTTACAAGATAAAAAAAATAGCAATCTCACCAGCGAAGTAACAATGCATAAAAAGCGACAAACTGAACATGTAGTGAACAATAGTGGCAATCAAGTTGTGGGTATTTTCACGTTTCCTGTGACGTCCTTTATTGCCGTGACCGCTTACCAAAACGAAGAGGTTATAAAAAGCAAACGCTAATTATTTATTTTTGAATAATATAGTAAGAAAGATCATACTTTCAAAGCAATTGTTTATGAGACGCCAACAGTCTTATTGCCCCAGTTTCTCGTTTTAACTAGAATTCAAATTCAAACCACCAAAATTAAACTTATTCATCAAAAACGTTACTTTTGTAGGTAACCAGCTTAAAAGTCAAACACAACCCATTTGCCAAAGGATTTCAAGAAAGGTTGTTCGATAAGTTTAAAATAGAATTTTTGAATGGATGACGTCAGTGAGACTTTATTATTGAACCTGCATACACGACCTAATATCATTATTCATTTACACACCAGAAGAGACACCCCTGCAGACCACACAGGTTCTATTTCATTCTAGTTTGTATTGTCAGCTATTAATATATTTAGTACTGCTATATATAATGTTTTCACTTACATATTTTAGTACGTTTTGGAACTTACCTAAGTTCTTTTTGTTATATTCTAGCGACACCAGCAGGCTCTTTTCACTCGTTGCAACCACCCATGCAACCAACCCGGCAATGCCCCAACGAATACGCTTTCCAGAACGTACAACCACTTTTAAAGAAACCAGAAAGAACCTACTTGAACCCACAATACGACTTTCGTGAATTTAATGAAGTGTCTTACAATTATTATAAGCAGCCACAATGGCAAAACTACACACCGTACTCTTATAACAACCACAATGACTTCCTCGTTCCATGCTCAAATCCCGAATACAACCTCAGTGACTACTCAGTCTGTTCACTATATAATAACAACAACTTTGAATATACTTTGGGTGAAAACTATTACCTTTACGAGAGATTATGAAGTTGTTCAGATGTCATTTGAAATAAGGGAAAAAATTTGATTGTAATCTATAATCTTTGATCATCTACACTTTATATCATTTGAATAATATATAAAGTCATTATGAAAAATTAAAAAAATTGATTTAGATTATTGGGTACAAAAATACAATAATGATTTTTGAAGGCGTCAAGCATAATGAAATAAAAATACCAATTATATATTTAATATGATTCAACAAAATAAAAACATTAATACTCTCGAAAATATGATCATACATAAGCTATAGTACCAACCCTAAATTTAATGGCTAATAAGCTTAGAGACTGTGTAACACCCTATAAAACGATAATAAAAGCACTAAAGTCATTCCTTCTACATATTACATAAAATTTGATTGAATCAAAACGATCAAAACTTAAAATAACATAACAATTATAACAAATCAGAGTAATGACAACAGTTGATAACGAGATTAAATGATGTCATGTAAAAACTTAACTAACACGCGTCTAAAAATACTAATTCTTCACACGAAGTTAATGAACTACCATTATTATGTATTCAATATTTATTTATAAATGCAAAATGATCTAGTACCACTCTATTAGATGAGTAATACTATTACATTAACTGATTTAATCTTATTTGAACAATATTCTACAGCATTAGAAAAAATTATAGTTTTTAAACATTTCTAAACTGCAATCATTTGAGTCATAAATGTCTGGATGGAAGAAGGCATTATAGCTGGCCAAAGGGTTGGAATGAGCTGGTGGGAGGAAAAAGGATGGCCATGGGGGATGGGATCACCTGCAAGGAACATGAATGAAGTTGTGATAGTCTATTATGTGCATTCTTACAACATCGAAGCTAACGAAGGCATTTTGAGGGTAAAAACAGATAAACTTGAAGATTTCACTATTATTAACATCGATAAAATCGGAAATTAGGACTGTGTTTATCAACTGAAAATTATATTCCGAAGGAATTAAAGAATGCTCCATAAAATAATTCACAGTCGAACAAAAACCTTAGCGAAAACATCGTGAATATTGTTGTAAAACCCTTATACGTGCAGTTCTAAATACAAATTAAATTTATAACACACCGTGAAACAGGTGCTAATTTTTCACCCGACCTGTTTCCAAATTTTGCATTTTTAAAAAAATTCTGATGTTTTACCTATGTGAAATCATTAAAACTTTTTGAGGCTTTAGCATAAATTTTCAAGCTTGCAAGTGCAATTGCAGTACAAAAATGTCAATTTTAAAAAAAAATAAATTAAGGCGAAGTTCTCTTAGATTAACAATGTCGAAAAATTTTAATTTTTTGCAAATTTTTTTTTTGTAATTCAATGGTGATTATCACAATGAATTAAAGATTGAACATAAAAAGAACAATATATATGACAATGAAGTAAACTTCTATACTTTCGTTTGCTCATAACAGATCTATTAATGCATTTTAAATACTGGATCTTTAAATTTTTTTGGTCGTTTGATTAACTAGTTTATTTAATTAACCACAAAATTATATAAAAAGTTTAAACTAACCAAATCAAATTTATAAGCTATTTTCTCCATCGTTATAAATGTTTAGCGTTTTTATGTTTCCAGAAAAGTGAGACCAAATTAACGAATCTTTAATAAAATACTAAAAATTGAATTGAAAAGCTTATAATAATAACAATTGGTGACTACATTGAAAGACCATAGAAACTACTTACCTGGGGAAACCTGGGCATGGTGGAGGGTGGGTAGGGTAGTTGAAATGAAGGAGAATTAGCGAAAGGTAGGTTGTTGTTGCTTGATACAAAGTTGTTATTGCTTTGTCGACCTCCAAATAAGCCTTCCTCATTTTTACTCATGCCTGACAAGTTGCCTTGGTTGAAGGCGCTGTTGGTTGAAAGTGGTTAAGAGATTTCTCGGCTGTAAAAAGTGCTGCTCATGAAAATTCGCGCAACTTTAGACCTACAACGTATAATTTTTGTTAAACTATTTCACTGAAAAACTTTTGTAAAATAAATAAACTGATTGAAACATAACGTTTTAGAGTTATTTAAAACTCGTCGGTCCAATAAATCGTTCCAATTCACGCATCTTTTATTTCTCTTAAATATAAATACAATGATTTTAGCCCATGCCTCAAATGCGCGGTTTATTTTGAGTGATTTGTGAAGGAAACTGAATAAATTTGAAAATATAATTGTTTAACTGTTATATTTTCACGAAATTATTCATTTTCAAAGCTTTTTAAGAAAAGTAACTTCACAACAAAATTTTTTCCGTTCACAAATTATTTAAAAAACTGTGCGACTTTATATAAGCAGAACTATCTAGTACCTGACCTACTAAATTTAACATTGAATTTTTATACATGAATGAAATCAAATGACACTATATAACATAGACTTTTCTCAATTAATTAATTTAATAAGATTATACTGCGGCCATGTCTCAGTAACTAGGGTTGACAGCAGTCCGCCTAGATTATTGATACCATTATAAAATAATTAATATAAGACAATTTATTCGAGGAAAATTTTTATAGGCAGTTAGCCCGAGCTAAAGTTCAATTTGGAATTATTGAAATCAAGATTCGCCGTTCCTACACTTGAAACGTTGGCCTTGCTGTTGTCAATATGTAGAAGGATCATCCGCTGAGACGAATAAGAACGAGATCAGAGTATCAGTTTGTCGATATTTGATAGCAAAGTTTACTTTTATTCCAGTTTTAACAGAAAAGCAGTTTCAATTTGGAGACGTTATCTTCGGTGCAGTTTAACGTCATGCCCAAGACCAAATATCAATCGATCAAAAAAACCCTTTTATAGCTCGTTTTCCTTTACCAAGGGTTGGGCTTTTTGAAAGTTCTATCTCGAAGTCGGCCTTTCCATTCAGAGCTATCGAATGGAAACACACAAACCATGTCTAGCTTTTTTTATCATTCAATATGAGCACATTCCAAGTCTTTTTGGGCTTATCAGGTTTCTTGCAAGAACCTAAATCCAACTTTCGCACCTGAGAAATCCAACCCACGCTACGCTCTACATGTCCAAACCACCTCATCCTGCTTGTACGAAGAACTACCTCAACATCCCGAATGCCAAGTTTTGAAAGGAATGAGTGAGAGCAAACGTTATCATTCGTTTTGATGTTGCACATCCAGCGAATCATGGCAAGGTCATTTCGTCTAAGGCGGTTCAATGTGGAAACTGTTACGGGCCATGTTTCAGCAGCATGTAACATAGCTCTTTTGACACAGATTGAATAGACACAGCCTCTGGTCAATAATGATAAATGACGATTAGCAAGGAGTGAAAGAAGTTGGCGAAAGTTAGCCCAGAGACACTTATAACGTGTTATTGAAGCAAGCTCACATCCACCACCTGCAGATAACATATCGCCAAGATAACAGAACTCTGGGACAACTTCCAGTTTTTCATCACCTATCATCACTTTCTTTACTGATCTCCCATCAACAGGCCGTGCTGTACCAAGACAACGAGTGCATCGAAAGTTAGAGGGCCTTTTATGCCGCTGAATTTCATGTGTACTCATTGCCTGCAGCCTTCACACTTGGTAGCATTTTTACCCACACCTGCTTGGCATACACCACAAGGATACTTCCCAGATTTTCTCAAAACATCAAGGTTCGAACCAGAAACCATTAGCTTTGTCTTACCCATATTCACCCTCAACCCCTTTTTCTCCATCCCCGATCTCCATGTTCTCAACTTCACTAATAATTCATCCATGAACTGAGCACTTACCATTAAGTCGGCAGCATACAAAATCTTCCAAGGGCAACCTGTACGAAATTCCATAGATAAAGCTTCCAACACAATAAAAAAAAGTAATGGACTAAGAACTTAACCTTGATGGACACCTACCCGAACATCAAACGAGTTGCTATACTCTTCACCAACTCTCACTCTACTTCTCACTTCCTTGTACATGGATTGTACAATTCTCACAAGCCATTCATCAATTTTCAATTTCCGCATACTCCACCAAATCACTTGTCGTGGCACTCCGTCAAAGGCTCTCTCCAGATCAATGAATGCTAAGTAGAGGGACTTACCAGCAACCAGATTCTTTTCCTGTAACTGACGGAGGATAAATATGGCGTCAGTTGTACCCCGACCTTGCATAAAACCATATTGCATATTATTAATCACCACCCTTTGTATGATAAAACCTTCCACCACGCGCTCCTAAACCTTCATAACCTGATCAATTAACTTCAAACCCCTATAGTTAGACCTGTTTAAAGCATCACCTTTACCCTTGTATACACTGACTATGTGACTTTCCTGCCACTCAAACGGTATACGGTTCTCAAAGATGTTGTCTTCAATGAGATCTCGAATCATACTAGCACCACTTGAACCTGCGGCCTTGAGCAGCTCAGCAACAATACCTGAAGGACTCGCTGCTTTCCCAAGGCTCATCTTATTAATGGCCTTCTAGCCATTGCTGTAGTGATAGGTTCGCTGAGACCTTCCAGGGTATAGACTTTGGACAAACCACCTGGATTCTATGAAAACTCCACATTGAGAGGGTGCACATAATGCTCTCTCCATGCTTCTTTTTTGGAATCAACATCCAGGGACATTAGGCCATTACTATTTCTCACCGGCTTATCCCCAATGACGTCCTGGATCTCTCACCGCATTTGCTTAGCCAGTCAATATATCTCAACAGATCTGGGATTGATTTGTTTGAAAGCAATCTTCTCAGAATCAGTTTTGGCTATGTGCACAGCAAGGTTGGATGCATTTTTAGCAGCCTGATGAGCATCTCTGTTTCTTCCTGCTTTCCATACTTTGAAAAATTTTCGTTTGTGGGACACAGCTTGCTGCACCTTGTCATTCCACCACCAAGTCTGCCTCTTCCAGGTATGTTTTGCAGAGACTCCACAAACCTGTTTTGTAGCATTAATCAAATTGTTTTCCAGGTACCTCCAACGTTTATCCAAAGTTTTACCAGTTTCATTTCCTTGGATTAATGCATTGAAAAAATTTGAAAATTCAACTTGATTTCCTAAGTCTTTTAGTTTCCAGACTTTTTTACGAGGAACAAACCTCCTTTTAAGGTGAGCATGGGTGCAAACCTTGAAGTCACTGACCACTAGTCTATGATGTGTTGCACACTCTTCCCCTACAATGACTTTCACATTGGAGACCATTTTTCTAAAACTTTTTATCATTCCCACAACTAAAATACTGATATCAAGAGTCTCTGCCTGCAATAAGTTTAAGGTTGGTCTTCCAACAAGTCTCTTGTAAACAACACAGATCGACTTTCCTCCTCGACATGGTTTCCACCACTTCAGAAGCCTTACCCCTCCTCGAACCAGCATTTAAAGATCCAACTTGAAAAGGACATTCATTAACTTTGTGGCAATTTTTATTATGAAGATAGTAAATGCTATTTATAAATAAGGTTGTGTAAATATTGCTGGAAATATCAGATAATTAATCTGCAACAAATAATAACATGACTTCACCCACTTTAAAACCTGCTTGCCATAAGAGAACAAATTGTCCATCTGAAATAGAGTGATATGAACTGCATAGTTTTAATGCCTTCCACTAATGACAAAACCACCTTGTTACAAGTCCTTTTGTCCATCATATTGTTATTCTGTACATTTTTGAAAGTATTATTGTTGTTCATGTTATTGATCTTGCCGATGCTGGGCACTGACAACATGTTATTGGGGCCAATGTTGTTACTCATATTATTATTGGCGTTCATGTTGTTTGGAGTGTTGTTGAACAAGTTACAATTGGCTTCAAACAGATTGCACAGGTTGTTATTGTTGAACTTGCCATAGGAAGATCCAAAAGCCAGAGGGTTTTGACCAACGTTGTTATTGTTCAAACCATTGCTAGCAATATTATTGCTGATATTATTAGGATTAATATTGATACCATTATTTGGCATACCATTGAAGTTATTATTGTTGTTGTTATTGATTTTGTAAAAAGAATAATCAATGAGGTTTGCCAAATTATTGATGTTATTGTTGTTTATGCAATTTAATAGTAGGTTCTGGTTCTTCATTGAAATTAAATCATTATTATATTTATTATTCATTTTATCTGCAAATTTTAGTTCATTGATTTTTTCATTGATATTATTAACAGTGATTTTATTATGATTGTTATTGAATCCAATACTGGAAACACTACCATAGTTACTGGAAGGGATGTTATTGTAATTGTTAATATTGTTGTTGAAAGTGAGATTATTGTTGTTGTTTTTTACACATCTGGCCACTTTATCTTGGTCCACAGGCCTGGCCCACATCACCTCCACCACACTTTCATTGCCATTCCTGCCTACCAACACATCAATAGCATTAAGTATACACTAACATCCTACTGCTAGCATTATAAGATATGCCACATTAATCAATTTACATTTATTTTGTTTTTAATGTTAAAATAATAAATTATCAAAAATAATTGTTTTTTATTAAATTCTTTTTTATAAACATATTATTATTAGAGCAATATCTATACATGATTTCACAAGTAAAATTCCTAGTGATGAAATAGAAGTTACTTTTATTTTGGAAGAAGGCATTAACACAGGGGATGACCTTATCTGAGAAAGAATTTGAAATGGATACACCAACATTTCAAGATGGTTATGAATCATTCTTTGTAACCAAACATTGTTAAAACCCATATCTTATCAAGCATCCATAGGTGAAACAATGTTGTATTACCATATACGGCTGTGAGGGCGTTTTGGGCATCTGTCCTGGTGTTGAAATGGACAAAAGCAAAATCTTTTATCTTCTTTATTCTATCTACCGCGTCTCTTTTACCTAATGTCAAGAATACCAATTATTTACATAACTCTAGTGATTATTAATGCTCTAAATAACTCAAAATCACACATAACGACTATAAAAACTTTCATATATCATCCTTAACGTGAGAAAAGGCCGTTTTCATGTATTCATATAATTGAAACTATTATTAAAAAATTTCACAGTTCTACCTTTTCACTCAAATTTCATCAACCACACATACCACACAAACACAAAAAACATCTTTAAAAAGCATTTAACTACTGCTTCCATAAAAATGACTTTGTATTTTCATATCACCAAAGCTACCTGTAACCATCAAAAGCTGGCCAAACCAAAACAAAGTCAAGCTAGTAAAAATTATTGCAAAACTCGCTCATTTTAACTCTCATTCTTTTTTATTATTAATCCAATTAGATTATACTACTAGTTGCTGGTAAGCCCCTCTACTTAGCATTCATTGATCAGGAGAGAGCCTTTGACAGAGTGCCACGACAAGTGATTTGGTGGAGTATGCGGAAATTGAAAATTGATGAATGGCTTGTGAGAATTGTACAATCCATGTACAAGGAAGTGAGAAGTAGAGTGAGAGTTGGTGAAGAGTATAGCAACTCGTTTGATGTTCGGGTAGGTGTCCATCAAGGTTAAGTTCTTAGTCCATTACTTTTTTTTATTGTGTTGGAAGCTTTATCTATGGAATTTCGTACAGGTTGCCCTTGGAAGATTTTGTATGCTGCCGACTTAATGGTAAGTGCTCAGTTCATGGATGAATTATTAGTGAAGTTGAGAACATGGAGATCGGGGATGGAGAAAAAGGGGTTGAGGATGAATATGGGTAAGACAAAGCTAATGGTTTCTGGTTCGAACCTTGATGTTTTGAGAAAATCTGGGAAGTATCCTTGTGGTGTATGCCAAGCAGGTGTGGGTAGAAATGCTATTCAATGTGGAGGCTGCAGGCAATGGGTACACATTGCAGCGGCATAAAAGGCTCTCTAAATTTGGATTTTAACTTCCGAAACGCTCGTTGCCTTGGTACAGCACGGTCTGTTGATTGGTGATTAGTAAAGGAAGTGATGATTGGTGATGAAAAACTGGAAGTTGTCCCAGAGTTCTGTTATCTTGGCGATATGTTATCTGCAGGTGGTGGATGTGAGCTTGCTTCAATAACACGTTGTAAGTGTCCCTGGGCTAACTTTCGCCAACTTCTTCCACTTCTTGCTAATCATCATTTATCATTATTGACCAGAGGCTGTGTCTATTCAATCTGTGTCAGAAGAGCTATGTTACATGCTGCTGAAACATGGCCCGTAACAGTTTCCACATTGAACCGCCTTAGACGAAATGACCTTGCCACGATTCGCTGGATGTGCAACATCAAAACGAATGATAACGTTTACTCTCACTCACTCCTTTCAAAACTTGGCATTCGGGATGTTGAGATAGTTCTTCGTACAAGCAGGATGAGGTGGTTTGGACATGTAGAGCGTAGCGTGGGTTGGATTTCTCAGGTGCGAAAGTTGGATTTAGGTTCTTGCAAGAAACCTGATAAGCCCAAAAAGACTTGGAATGAGCTCATATTGAATGATAAAAAAAGCTATACATGGTTTGTGCGTTTCCATTCGATAGCTCTGAATGGAAAGGCCGACTTCGAGATAGAACTTTCAAAAAGTCCCAACCCTTTGTAAAGGAAAATGGGCTATAAAAAGATTTGGCTGATTGATTGATACTGTACATGTCCCTGTAACTGGGGTTGACAGCAGTCGGCCTAGATTATTGATACTAAAATAAAATAAATTTTTGCAGACTGTCAGCCCGAGAAAAGTCAAACATGAAATTATCGAATTCAAGATCCACCGTTCGCACACGGGCAGTTTACCTTGCCGTTGTCATCAAAAAGAAAGATCATTCGCCAAACCAAATGAAAACGATGCCAGAATATAGTTTTTCGATTCTTGCTACCGTAGCCTAGTGTTATCCAGGTTATAACAGAAAAGCAACTTCAATTAAGAGACGCCATTTATTTTCAAATGATAATAGCTTAAAAAAAGTTCTCCCTAAAGCATTCTGTTTTTTCTACGTCAAATCATGATAGAATATTTCACTCTCATACGTATTATAAAAGACTGAAACTCCCGAACGTTTGAATAAAGGAATGGTGATATGTATACTGAAACATCCAAGTTCTTGCGCTCGACGCCTTTTGCGACACTTGGCTCTGAAAAGAAGATACCATTGTGATCACACACTACTGAGCAAATTTTGCAAGCAGTTCCATCAAGAGATGTGCAGACTGATTGCCAACTAGGGTCTTCACACAACCTAAAAGGCGTTTTCACGAAAGTTATTTGATAATTCTTGAGTTTGGCATCCGATAAACATAGCCAAACTACCTCAACTGGACAGATAAAAATTTTGCTTCTTTAGAACTCGTCTTAGGAATCATCTATTATCAATCTGAGGCTGTAATGCATGCTTGTTGAAGTTGTTTTCCATCTGTTTAAAGACTTCAAGGCTTTGCACACATACATTTGATACCATTTAAGCACTATCTGAAACGTTTTAAAAAACATAGTTAACACTGACCTGCAGCAATATTGAAAATGTTTCTGAGTGTCTCTTCAGTGGTGCCCATCATGAGGTTGCGGATGAAGAGGGTCTTGATCTGTGTGGGCAGTTGATCATGCTAACATTAGTGTGTTCTCATTCATCATTGCTTCAACAAGGTGTTAGTGAAAGTGCATGCAATAGAAACTAATCAAGCAAATTTATTTGGTTAAAAATCGATTCTAAAATTATAAAAGTTCCGAAAATCTATTGTTTAAATGTAATAAATATTAGAAAAAATTAAGAAAAATTAGAAAATAAACTATTTAAAATCACAAATGATTGAATCAATCGTCAATCAAACCAAAAATCCTATTTTTTTCAGCAAGAAGCAAGCTTATTAAACAAATAATTGACAATCATTAGTCATGAATCAAACCAATTATCAAGAATTCATAATACCACATTCATACGACAAAAAACATCGAGAACCAATATGAACATCTTTCAACCGAACTACAATAATGAACTACACTAAAGATCTAAAGACTGTTCCACAGCTAATGGAACGGGTGTATAAACAACTAAATCAAAATGTTGGACACCACTAAGTATTCAACAGACCAATTCATAATTTGAACTTCAAAGTATATTTATAACCCTAACTAAAAACCACTGTTACGAACACCGCATGCTAAGACTGTTACAACAAACCCTCTTCAATACATTTTCATGTATTTCCTTCTCTGGATCTGCCCAGTCAACCGCTATTGGACAGTCGAATATGTTGATCTTGCCTTTGATGTTTTAGGAATAATTATTCAATATCTATAAACAAGTTATATATTGTGGTTAATAACATTTATGGACATAACAAAAATATTCATAATTCTATACTCTCAATAGTAATTCTCTATAAAACAATAACTTGAGGAAATCATACATTTATTGAAAATTAAGCTATAATCTTCGCAAAATATGGCTTTACCATAAAACATTAGCATGTTCACTCACCGAAAACTATAGTTTAATATTCGATAAATGTATGAATTCTTCAAATTGATGTTTTATAGATAATTACTATATAAAAAATACATAAGATGTCTCTGAAAAGATACTTCAATGCTTTCAATCACTTGATTATTAATGGTATGAATGATTTAAAAAAGATTTAAAAACAAAAATATTATAAAAAATATCATTAACCAATATTGAATAATAATATACTGGTTATTATAATTATGATCGGTATTATTAATAATGGCTATGTAATGTAAAGTGGTGAATATAAAGACCGGGAACTAGCTTCCTGCGAGCCATGGCTGCATCCCTGTGACTGGCATACTCCACGAAGATGTAACCCCTGTGTGCAATATCTTATAGTGGATTTTAAAAAACCAATATCACAGTTCAAGACTCCATAAGCGGCAATCACACGGGAATAAGTGCAGTATCTAATAATGATAGATGCGTTATGCTGAACTTTTTGCTTCGAAGTGTTTTATTGATATTATTGACGATGTTTGGTTAAATGTGTACTTGAAGCAGAACTGGCAACATACCTGTTGAGGTTCTTGTCAGCAGCATCAGAATACACTATGACGTTTGTCACTCCTTCTGTCAACTGTTGTGATCAGCAATTAAATCTTTTTTTTTACCAAGTGAAGTTCATAGCAATAACGCTGCATGATATAAAAAATGAGTAGCAGTGAAACAAGGTACCTAGAAAAATAAAAAACTATACTTGAATAATGAAAACAACCAGAAATTTCATATTTTAGTTTTGGGTAAAAATCCGCAATTTTATTTTCATTTATGATTGGCAATTAATAAAAATCAATGTGGCATCATTAGGCATGTATTTGAGGGGGTTTAAAAAATCTGCAAAGCAATCAGGTGGAAATGCTAGCCATTGAACGTGGCGCCAAATTACTATTTACAGTTATATCATCTAAAACTACCAAGCGCTATCTATATCGTTTTCACTATTAGAAATAATCTAAACATTTATATATTCATCTTATTATTTTTAAAAATGAAAATGTACAATTATTGATAAAATATAAGTTTAGTTGTGAAAAAGCACCGGATAGTTATAATCGCTTGCTTTCACTTGTTGGTAGCGAAGATTCAATTTCTTATAAATTAAACTTCTTATTTACTATCATCATTATGATATATATATATCATTAACTTTGAATTTATTGATATATTCTTCTTTTATTTATGAGGAAATTCTTGGAATAACATGTAAAACATTTATTCAACTAAAATTTTCTGTAATTATTATAATTAGGATTATTAAATTGTATATATTATTAACTTATATAAACGGCCAGAAAAAAGAAGAAAAATCTGAAAAAGAGTGGTCGAAAGGAAGGGCATCGTTCAAGAAAAACTGCCAAAGTTAATGAAAATCCTTTTCGAGTCGGATCTTTAAATGTTGGTTCGATGAGGGGTGAGGCTTCTGAAGTGGTGGAAACCATGTCGAGGAGGAGAGTCGATCTGTGTTGTTTACAAGAGACTTGTTGGAAGACCAACCTTAAACTTATTGCAGGCAGAGACTCTTGATATCAGTATTTTGGTTGTGGGAATGATGAAAAGTTTTAGAAAAATGGTCTCCAATGTGAAAGCCATTGTAGGGGAAGAGTGTGCAACACATCATAGACTAGTGGTCAGTGACTTCAAGGTTTGCACTCATGCTCACCTTAAAAGAAGGTTTGTTCCTCGTACAAACGTCTGGAAACTAAAAGACTTAGGAAATCAAATTGAATTTTCAAATTTTTTCAATGCATTAATCCAAGGAAATGAAACTGGTAAAACTTTGGATAAACGTTGGAAGTACCTGAAAAACAATTTGATTAGTGCTACAAAACAGGTTTGTGGAGTCTCTGCAAAACATACCTGGAAGAGGCAGACTTGGTGGTGGAATGACAAGGTGCAGCAAGCTGTGTCCCACAAACGAAAATTTTTCAAAGTATGGAAAGCAGGAAGAAACAGAGATGCTCATCAGGCTGCTAAAAATGCATCCAACCTTGCTGTGCACATAGCCAAAACTGATTCTGAGAAGATTGCGTTCAAACAAATCAATCCCAAATCTGTTGAGATATATTGACTGGCTAAGCAAATGCGGTGAGAGAACCAGGACGTCATTGGGGATAAGCCGGTGAGAAATAATAATGGCCTAATGTCCCTGGATGTTGATTCGAAAAAAGAAGCATGGAGAGAGCATTATATGCACCTTCTCAATGTGGAGTTTTCATGGAATCCAGGTGGTTTGTCCAAAGTCTATGCCCTGGAAGGTCTCAGCGAACCTATCACTACAGCAATGATTAGAAGGCCATTAATAAGATGAGCCTTGGGAAAGCAGCGAGTCCTTCAAGTATTGTTGCTGAGCTGCTCAAGGCCGCAGGTTCAAGTGGTGCTAGTATGATTCGAGATCTCATTGAAGACAACATCTTTGAGAATCGTATACCGTCTGAGTGGCAGGAAAGTCACATAGTCAGTGTATACAAGGGTAAAGGTGATGCTTTAAACAGGTCTAACTATAGGGGTTTGAAGTTAATTGATCAGGTTATGAAGGTTTAGGAGCGCGTAGTGGAAGGTTTTATCATACAAGGGGTGGTGATTAATAATATGCAATGTGGTTTTATGCAAGGTCGGGGTACAACTGACGCCATATTTATCCTCCGTCAGTTACAGGAAAAGAATCTGGTTGCTGGTAAGTCCCTCTACTTAGCATTCATTGATCTGAAGAGAGCCTTTGACGGAGTGCCACGACAAGTGATTTGGTGGAGTATGCGGAAATTGAAAATTGATGAATGGCTTGTGAGAATTGTACAATCCATGTACAAGGAAGTGAGAAGTAGAGTGAGAGTTGGTGAAGAGTATAGCAACTCGTTTGATGTTCGGGTAGGTGTCCATCAAGGTTAAGTTCTTAGTCCATTACTTTTTTTTATTGTGTTGGAAGCTTTATCTATGGAATTTCGTACAGGTTGCCCTTGGAAGATTTTGTATGCTGCCGACTTAATGGTAAGTGCTCAGTTCATGGATGAATTATTAGTGAAGTTGAGAACATGGAGATCGGGGATGAAGAAAAAGGGGTTGAGGGTGAATATGGGTAAGACAAAGCTAATGGTTTCTGGTTCGAACCTTGATGTTTTGAGAAAATCTGGGAAGTATCCTTGTGGTGTATGCCAAGCAGGTGTGGGTAGAAATGCTATTCAGTGTGGAGGCTGCAGGCAATGGGTACACAAGAAATGCAGCGGCATAAAAGGCTCTCTAAATTTGGATTTTAACTTCCGAAACGCTCGTTGCCTTGGTACAACACGGCATGTTGATGGGTGATTAGTAAAGGAAGTGATGATTGGTGATGAAAAACTGGAAGTTGTCCCAGAGTTCTGTTATCTTGGCGATATGTTATCTGCAGGAGGTGGATGTGAGCTCGCTTCAATAACACGTTGTATGTGTTCCTGGGCTAACTTTCGCCAACTTCTTCCACTTCTTGCTAATCATCATTTATCATTATTGACCAGAGGCTGTGTCTATTCAATCTGTGTCAGAAGAGCTATGTTACATGCTGCTGAAACATGGCCCGTAACAGTTTCCACATTGAACCGCCTTAGACGAAATGACCTTGCCATGATTCGCTGGATGTGCAACATTAAAACGAATGATAACGTTTGCTCTCACTCACTCCTTTCAAAACTTGGCATTCGGGATGTTGAGGTAGTTCTTCGTACAAGCAGGATGAGGTGGTTTGGACATGTAGAGCGTAGCGTGGGTTGGATTTCTCAGGTGCGAAAGTTGGATTTAGGTTCTTGCAAGAAACCTGGTAAGCCCAAAAAGACTTGGAATGAGCTCATATTGAATGATAAAAAAGCTAGACATGGTTTGTGCGTTTCCATTCGATAGCTCTGAATGGAAAGGCCGACTTCGAGATAGAACTTTCAAAAAGCCCAACCCTTGGTAAAGGAAAACGGGCTATAAAAAGGATTTGATTGAATATTGAGATTATAATTCTCATTAATGAAGCAAAAACATTGTAAATATTAATTAAATTTCTTCATGGATTGAAAGGCATATGCCTAATTTATATAGATATATATGTAATGAAATCTCGCCGTTTATTTGTTTTTAAACCTTTCCAAAAACATTCTTATAGAGACATATTATCTTGTATTTTATAATTTTGTAATTATTCACAAAATGAGGTTTTTTAAAGATACTTTTATTATCAATTTTACTTTCTTTAAAAAAAAATAATAATATCCATATTAGATTATACTGCTGTAAGCGTCCCAGTAGCTGGGGTATACAGCAGTCGGCTAATACACTTTCTCCATTCAGCTCTATTGAGTGGATCTGCATTTTCCAGGCCATAGGATTTCATATTCTTTTCAACACAACTCAACCAAGTTTTTGCTGGTCTACCACGGGAACGACCTCCAGGCAGAGGAAGTTCGAGCACGTCTTTGATACACCCGGACGAACGTCTTACGTGACCATACCAATGAAGACGACAGCTCTGTAGCAGCGTCCTTATGTCTGGGATTTTGAGTTTTGTCAGGAAAACTGATGATGGACTTCTATCCTTTGGCTTAACGCCACATATCCAGCGGATCATAGACCTATCGTTGCGCTGTAGCCTTTGCAAAACAGCAACTGTTGGAGCCCAGTTTTCACTGCCATATAACAAGGCAGAACGCCTACAAGATGTGTATAATTTTCCACGAAGTTCCAAGGTGATGTTTTTTGAGGTCAATATGGGCAACAGTTTTTTAAATTTACCCTAGGCAACTGAAGTGATAACTGCCAGTTCACAACCTCCACCTGCACACAACATATCACCAAGGTAGCAAAACTTCGGTTCCACATCCATTTTGGCATTACCAACAATAACCTCTTTGATAAGCCTATAATCCAAAGGTGGCGCTAAATTAAGACAGCGAGGACATACCTAAGCCTGATCCTTCAGTCTTCCAGTCAAACCACTACATTTTTTGTGGACCCAATGAAACCATGTCGAGCAAAAAACTGAGTTGACGCCAACACCTTTGCGGCATACACTGCAAGGAAAAGCTCCAGAATCTTTCAAGTTTTCAGAACCGAGTAACATGAATTTTGTTTTTTTGGAGTTCACTTTCAATCCTTTACTTTCTATTTCCAGTTTCCATTTTTCAAATTTGGATATACAATCGTCTAGCGATTCTGAGATCAAAACCAGGTCATCAGCATAAAGTTCCCAAGGAACACCGGTTCTAAACTCTCTAGACAAAGCTTTTAAAACAAGAATAAAAAGTAAAGGACTCAATACAGATCCTTGATGTACACCAACATTTACACCAAACTCATCGCTGAGCTCGTTATTAATGCGTACTCGACTTTTCGCTCCAATATACATGCTCTGAACTACACGGACAGCCCATTCTTCAACCCCGAGCTTTCTCATTGCCCACCAAATTACTTTGCGTGGAACTCGATCAAAGGCCTTCTCTAGAACGACAAAAACAAAAGTGGTTTTTTGAAGGCTAGATATTTTTCCTGCAACTGACGAACAATAAAAACAGCATCAGTGGCGCTTCTACCAGAAACGAAGCCAAACTGCATCTTATCAATATCCACCATCTTCCTGGTTCGTCGCTCTAGGAAATGCTCAACAAGCTTCATCACATGATCTGTCAGCTTGAGGCCTCTATAATTTCCTCGATCCAAAGCATCCTCCTTACCTTTGTAGAGGTTTACGATAATGCTATCACGCCAATCAACAGAAACAACACCTTCAGCAATAACTGATTTCATGAGGTGGGCCAACACTTCTTAACCTACAGAACCAGACGCCTTTAACATTTCGGCCACTATGCCAGAAGGTCCTGCTGTTTTGCGACACTTTATTTTCTTAATGGCATCACTGACCTGTGACAGTGTGACAGAAGGAGGAGGGCCAAAGATCGGTGAAACAAAAGAAAGACTCGCTAGCCCAATTGAACTCAACATTTGATGGCCTTTTATGATGTTCAACCCAGGCATTCATTTTTTGGGCATCACTCAAAGTGAGTTCACCAGCATAATTTCTGACACATTTTTCACCTATTACATCATGGTTATGACTGTCCATCTGCCTGGCCAAGTTATATATTTTATTACGGCCGGATGTAATAGCAGAAAATGCATCCCTTTTCGCTTCGCTTTTTGCCAACCAAACAAGACGCTTAGACTCGTTATAAGCTTCTTTAGCTATGTTAGCTTCATTATATCGCCTTTGAATTTGAAGGTTTTTAAAAGCCTTATAACGGTTGCTTTTTTCATTCACAGCGTCATCTACATTGGCGTTCTACCACCATGTTTGGCGTTTCCACTGGTGGTTCAGAGATGTATCACAGACCTCTGAAGAAGTTTCAAGAAGGGAATTTTTGAGATGAGCCCACATTTCCTCCACGTTTGGAAAATTCATGACCTGAGTCGCTGTTAACTTTGCGTTTAAAAAAATGGCAAACTCTTTTGCAACTGCTGGATCTCGTAGTTTCCAGGTTCGAAGACGAGGGTTAAACTTCCGCTTTAAACTTCTTCGTATAGTGTGAACAAGATCACAGACAAACAGATGGTGTTGCAATGCACATTCCTCTCCAGGAATGACTTTGACATTTTTTACCATACTTGTGAAAGTTTTTCGATAAAGAATGAAGTCAATTTGGGACTTGGAACCACCGGAGTTATAGGTCACAAGATGGGACTCCCTTTTCATGAAACAAGTGTTGGCGACAAAAAGATTGTTGGCCATTGCGAATTCTAGAATCCACTCACCTTCAGATTTACGGGTGCAATAACCAAAACCGCCATGCACGTCCTCAAAACCATCAGCTTTCTCACCAACATGCCCATTCCAGTCACCCAATGGGATGAGAATCTCAGAAGATGGTACTTTTGAGATACATTTCTGCAACTCATCATAAAAAAATGTTTTATCCTCATTCGGACATTATTTGTTCATTTTTCTGCCAAAAGAAATTCAGTACCACCGAGACCAGACTTATTGCCACACCAATAAAACTTATAGGCTAAATTCTTGCCCTTCAAAATGCGGAATTGATTTGACTCGGTGCCACCAGCCCATCTATGTTCTTGGATCGTACAAATGTCGACTCTTCTCCGAAACATAGTTTCTACCACTTCACTGCCTCTGCTCTTTAAACTACCCACATTCAAAGAAGCTACTCTGAACATCGTTTTCGGGTGCTCACTTGATTCGCCTGAGCCGGACCCTGCATTCCACACCCGGAAGTCAGCCAAGCCCGAAGCATTACCAGTATGCATATGGGTACTGGCACTACTTTTAGTGTAGATATTTTTTGAAAGCCATTTTTAGTTGGCACCAAGTTTTCATAGAACTGCCAGCCCAAGCTAACGTCCAACTTGAAATTATCGGATTTCAAGAACCGCCGTTCTCACACTTGGGCAGTTTGCCTTGCCGTTGTCAATAAAGAATGATCCTCCGCCAAGCCAAATGACAACGATACCAGGATATCAGTTTGTCGATACCTGTTACCGAAGTCTACTGTTATCCGGGTTATAACAAGAAAGCAGTCTCAAATTGGAGACGATGTCTTTGGTGCAGTTTAACGTCATGCCCAGAACCACTTGGATGCAGTTTAACGTCATGCCTAGGACTATAATAAAAGTATCTTTAAAAAACCTCATTTTGTGAAGAACAAAAACGAAAATTTCAAAAAACATCACTGTTCCAATCTTATTGCAATAATTTATAGTGATTTTAAAAGGATTTAATCTGGGTGAGTGTTTGATAAAAGATGCCAACCTCTTGCATGGCAGCCAATATTTCCTCCTTCTTCTTGTCCTTGGGAATGCCTCCAACGAACAGACGACAATTGTCTATACTAGGGCACACTCCTTTATTGACAATTGTTTATTACAAATACATTTTCCTTGAAATTACTTAGAATGAAAATTCTTTCATTTTTCACAATTTTATAAATTTAATATAGTGAATATGACTTTTTTCTTGATATTTGTCTACTTTATTATAACGTAACAAGTCAATACTGTGTTTACTCAATTTCTATGCAATATATAAATAAGATCATGAAGGTATTTTGAATTGGAATCGTACATGATCAAAATTTTTATTTATAATTTTTTCAAAAAGATGAATAAAAACCCAAGAAGTGTCCGCTCCTAATCTCATAGTTGTTTAAAGTGCTGATGGCCTTTTTAGCATCCTCCTTGTTTGTGTACATTATGAAGCAATATCCCCGGTTCATGCCACTGATGATCATGTTCGTCAACAAAATTATAAATGTGAACTGGATGCAGTTCGAAGTTTAAAAATTTTAGAAAAGGTAATTTATAAAAAAACATTAAATGTAACCTGAAGTCCATCATGAGGCGAATCTCGTAGATCTTGCCGACTTTCTCAAAAACCGGCACCAACTCATTCTCGAAACAATTTCGTGGTATTCTTCCCACAAATACCTATACGCCATGCCACAATTGATTCAAAAATTGAAGTAATGTACATAAGTGTATAAAAAATTACTTTGAAAATTTATATTTGAAAAAAAATTATAGTTATGATATTAATATTCACAAAGAACTTTTACAATTATTAAAAACAAAATACTCGAAAACTATTGATTTATCATTGTTGTCAAATCAACATCAAAAAATAATTTCAATAAAATTTAAGTGTCCTATAACCTCGCATCCCTTTGGTGGTGCATCGCCAATCCAATCAGGAGGAGGCCCATATTTTCTCTGTCCATTTTCTTGGATCATGTTATACCCTGGTTGAAAATCATAGATACTATGAATAAATCAAGTTTACTCTAAATTACAATTAAAATCGAAAGCAAAATCCTAACTAAAGTATTTGATAAAAAAACTTTGCTTACCAGTGATTTCCATTAGTTTTAACAATTGATTTGTTTCTTCCATTTTAAATTTACTGTTTTGAATAGAATCATGAAACTAAAAATTCACCAATCAAATTTGAATATTTCAAACAAACGTTTTTAAACTAATAGATTATAAAATAAACTCAAAATTATTGATGTTTTCTAAGAAATAAGTTCGCAAAAAAACAAAAATCAAATAATCCTAAAGACGCTTCTAAATAGAAATCGTTTTAGCAACAAAGACGCTGTTTAACTTTTATCATAGCGCTCTACAATAATTTTAACACATTTATATACCTCACAAAGTTTAAGCAAACTATGAAAACATCTTATGAAATAAACGTTTTATAGACTTGTAATATAATACTGTTATTAATGTTTAAATGTTGTATAAGTAAATGAATATATAGTACTTTATTTTTTTCTTAAATTCTGTTTTTTTTTTTAATTCAATGCAATATATCTGAATAAACTTAATCAAAATATAATTAGAAATTTTCTCATATTTATATAAAAATTTCAAGTTGGTGTTGAAATTTGAACAAACTCCAAAATCGTGGCACTGAGCCAAGAAAATTAAGACTATCCCATGTCAATCAAGAATCCTGATGGAAGAATCTAGGTGTTGACGTATCGATTGATCATACCTTTGAAGTTCTATTCACACTCACTAGCGTAATAATAATATTGGCCAACCGTTTTCTTTTCAATATAAATTAATTTTTTTTTTAATTTTGTGATATCACAAAAATGGTACAATAAAAGTATAATTTTTTACTAATTTTATGCTGAAACCCTTTAATTAAAAATTTCAGCAAAACCTTCCCTTGCTTGGGCTACAGATCAAGGACTATGAGTTTCGAAATGAAACTTTTATCAATATTTATGGCAAAGATTTTTATTTTTCGTTAGTGGTTGGGTGAAAATATCATCATTATAGTTTGAAATTTACTTTTTTATTTGTAATTTAAAATATAATTTTTTAAAAATAAATATCAGTCTACACATTTTAAACTTTTGATTGTGTTTATCTAAAATATCTAATTGATAAAATGACTTAAAAAGTAAAGAAGACTTCAATGGTAGTTTAATAGAACATCACAGTGGTCACGATTGCCATGTAAAACGATGTTCAATCTCGAAGCCATCATACAGATTGTCTTGCAAAGCTTCATTATTTTTCAATAAATTTATTCTTAGTGTTTGTCTATTTGAAACTTATTTATACTAGATTTTTTTTCTTACGTCAGTTACTTTCCATGGGAAAGTTAGTTGGATCATGGCCAACAAATGCAGTTCAATAGACTGTTTGTGCCTTTGTACAGTAAAACTAATGAAAGATCTTATAAATGAAATAAATATATAAGATTCCGTTTTAATTAATTTATAAACTTTTAAATCACAATAATTAGTTTGAAAAACCTTTGAGAAAAAGCTCATTTTAATACTATTGTTTGTATTTTAAACTTCAATGGCTAGTTAGTTATCACTTAAGACCAGTGGTATCTTTCAAAAAATTACATATGTACATAAAAAAGAGAAAAAAAAAGAAAGTAGGATGAAAAAATTTTTAACTTCTGACGTCTACAAGCCACCACAAAAGTCTGAGATCATAATCAGAGATATTCTATTGGCTGATAATGTATGATCAAGGTTTTTTTTGAGAGAAATGCAAAAAGAGAGAGACCAACTTACACATGTGACAACTTTTAATTGACCATCAACACTTCAAAGTGATGTTTTAACCTGCTCCAGAAAACCATTACCACAAAACTTACATTTCAGTAAAAGAACAGATATTACAAACAGTAGAAAACTTCACTTATCTTATTCATATTTTCACTGTACAAACATTGAGGATGAGGTCATTTCCCAAACTGCCGAAGCAAGAAGTGCTTTTGGAAGATTATAAAAAAAGCTAAGAATAACAAAAATTCGTCGTGCAAAATTCACAAGATCGTTGCTGAACAATACTATTTAGATATGAAACATGGTCCTTCATATAACGCCACGAGAAATAACTCCAACAGTATCACAATCGATGTCTTTTCAAGATTCTCCTTGGCAAGATACCTCTGATGCAGATATATTAGAGAAACAACTCTTAGTGTTGCTAAAATGATGTGTACAGCACAGATACGATTGGCAGGTTATATTTCTCGTGTGGTTGACCCCAAAATTCCCAAGCAACTAAAACTTGACAAAAATATTTGGAGCTCCGCATAAACTTCTTAAAGAATCTTTCAAGCAAATTTGAAAGAATTCAACATAGACGTCACAATGTGGAAAAAAGCTGCTTTTGACATGCCACTTAATGCAGAACGATCCTTAATGATGCATTTGTTTGAAAGAAAAACTTCTAAATACTGTAAAAAAACCATGTATAGAGCACACAGCCAAAGGAGCTCCCTTAGACCTTCCACTCACTGGTGCGAAAAATGCCGAAAAAGTTTGATTGCGGAGACTGGACTGATCAGCTACTTGTGGAGAATTGGGTGAACTGGTGAGCAGATAGCTCTTTTGTAAGACTTAACACATAATTAATTATTTTCATTATTATTTATTATTTTTTGTTTCTATAGTTGAATTGGAAACATGTATAAGGCTGTAGATTTTTTATTTTAGATCAGATAAAATTTATAATGAATTTGAATAGTAATGTGAGATTACTTTGAAGCTATCTTGAACATTGTGTTCAGGGAATGGTTTGTTCTGTTATAACTTAATATTAAAAGTGGAATTATTGAAACTCCAGCATTCATTATGAAAACCAATAAGGCGACAGAAAAGTACATCTGCAAGGAAAATAGCTGGTTTTGAAGTTAATGTCGAATAAGTTAGTTCCACAAATACTTGAAAGTAATCTTCAAAATTCTAGCAAGTTCAGTAACGCTGTATAGACTTAAAACCATGCCATCGAAAAAAAACTGAGCTCGAGGTAGCAAAAGAAAAAATTTAAAATTTTGCTGGCTTCAACGTGTTTATAAATAAAAATTTAAGGGTAAGAGAGCTGCGCACTTGAGAGAAGTTGGCTACAATTTGAAAGAAGCCAAATTGAGAAGTTTTTGGCACGTAATAAGAAAAGATAAATTTTTTAAACAGAAAAAGTTTGAACACATAAAAAAATTAAGTAAAAGAAGGTTAAAAATATGCTACCTGGATCCATGAGAAAAGATTTGGAAAAGTGAAAGCACTTTAAGAGATTGCTGAAAAACGAAATAAAAATGTTTGTTGTAGCCGCTTTTGAAGAGAAATCCGAAAAACTTCTCATGGGCCAACATAAAATTCCTTGAATGATTCCTTCATATTGTTATATAACTTTTTGGTTTACATGGCGTTGTTGATAAGGATTGCAACAAAAAGATAAGTCAAATTTAATCGTGCATAACTATCAGCAATTAGCTACAATTTTTATTTTTTATTTAATACAATGTTTCTGTGAGCTTGTCGAGGTGTGCGTTTTAACCACAGCTAATACTGGTATTAGTACTTATTAATTAATGCTGTATTAGTATTATATTTATTAGTACCAGTATTAATACTGGTATTAATACTTATGCGATGACAAGTTGGCTAGATTGTAGGAAACCTGTTATGCCAATAATATCTAATGAGCCTGCTTGAGAATTCAAGTTGAGCAAAAAACATAAGAGCTATTTGCTCATTTTTTTTAATTTTCAATGTTAAAGCCCCAAAAATGATTATTTTTGATTTTTCAAACCGAACATAAATATTCAAATGAAAACGCTTTTTGGAGCTTTCTTAGTGTGGACTAAAATGAAATTCACAGTGTTTTCATTTGAATGTATATGAGTATTTTTGATATTTTTATTTAAAGTAATATGAAGACCATAGGAGCTATCAAGTGGTCGACTTAGTTACTTCAGTTGAAAGAACTGTCAATAGTTTTGAACTTGTCATACCACATACATAATCCATTTCATTCTAATTGTTTTTCAGGTTTGTTTCTTTCAGCAGTTACAACTACTTTCAGTTAGATAAAAGCTATGACTTGTTGAAGGCCTTTTCAAATTAATTAAATTTAAATTTGTATGTAGGATATTTATAAAGGCCGGGCTTGGAAAATTACAACCAAGAGTCCACTCAAACGTGAAAGATATAATAAAATAAATAAAATAAAAATAAGTAATGATGCTTATGAATATGATCACAATTGCAACCGGCATGAATGAATGAATAATTTTAGAACACTAGTTAGTTTATTAAGATACGGATCTTAATAAACTAACTAGTGTTCTGAAATTATATTCATTTTATTGTGGCTTTTGGAAAAAATCATTACATTGTATAACTTGTTAAAAGTTGAATTTAAAATTGAAGTTATGATGGATTCATTTGAATCGTACTATGATTATCAAATATTAACAATAAATAAAAGAGTTACATTAATCAAACATATCGTTAATGATATTATATTTATGCTTTGTTAATAATATTTATATGACATTATCCTTATATTGTTATCCTGGGGTTGTTATGAAAGTGGCTGCACGTATAAATAACAGTGGTATTGTTATTTATTGCATAAATTTTGGTTGCCACACTCTGTCAAGGAGCACATCTGCTTTTAATCTGTTACCTGTGCGATGCAGTTCAATGCTAGATTCGTAGCGATAACTATAGGGAAGATTAATTACTGCACTTAACGTCAAAGTTTTAAAATTCTTCTGTTTACTTTCGTAAAATTATGTTTTTTTAAGTTGAAAATGTTTAAAAACTAATGGAAACTTGTTGATGGTTCGCATGTGTGCTGCGGCAGCTTGAATCGATGACTAAAGCTTATTGATGATCGTGCAACATGAGCTCACACGCACGCACTCATACACATATACACACGTATAAAAACAACCAAAAATTTTTTCTTGTGGTATAAGAATTTTTGAATTAAGTAGTTGTCTCTAGGTTTAAGGTAAGTTCACAGTTTAATACAGTTTGAACAAATAATTTTCATTTTTTATTATTTGCAGACTTTTCGCGTATACTTTAACGAAGAAGTAAAAAAAAATTATTCGCTTTGGGTGACACCACAACAACTCGCATTGTTGGTAATCTTTTGGCGGTTGAACACTTGCCAACATTCCTCTGTGTTTCGTGGTGCCCATAAAGGATCACATACTTGTTGAAACAACCAGTTCTTATTCCGTTAAATATAATAGAAGTACAAAAACTTAGCAAAGAATTTTGATATTCAATTTTCTATTTTTGGCAGTCGTTTTTAGCTTTTAGTTGGAATTTTGTATATTATGTTTCTGTGCTGAATATGCGTTTTTGGTTAAAAATAATTTCATCGGACAATTTCAAATCTGAATTATTGTAGTCAGAACGAAATCAAAACTGGTGCGAGAATAAAATAGACTTGAGAATGAAAAACCCAGCAAACTCACCAACAAACGCTTCTCAACACGAGCGCACCAAAGAATCTCATAATAAAACTTCTAGAAACTCAAGCGGTGGTGTGGGTAACCCAGTGGTGCTGCGGTCAAAAGGTGTTGTGGATCAGAAGCCTCAATACCATCATGTTGTCTCAGGTGGGTGGTGCAGAGTGTTGTTGTGTATGTGTCACATTTGAAACTTTATTCAGCTGTTTGGGAGTATGGTTTAATGACTTGATCGCATAACTAGCTTATAAATAAAAAATTACATAGTTGCTCAATACAAAAATAGAACTAAATAAAAATAATCTGAGTCATACTATCATATATTATATATTGTACAATATTATTAATTATGGCCATTAGTTTTTGAGTACTTTATTAAAATATTTCAATCAATTGAGTCGTGTGAGATTTCAAAAAAAACAATAGTTCCGAATAGTTTGTAACTTTTTTGCTTAAAAATAATATTTTGTATCGATGAGTTTTTTTAATGACATTTTTAACAGAAAGCTTCAACTCATTTGCTGTTCATAACTAATAAATAGTTTTAATATTAAACCTTTGTGGGATTATAGGCATTGACGTTTGTTGAAGCTGGACTGTGCAATCTTGGTCATCGCTATCATCGTTGTAAAAGCTCCAAGGTTGCACAAGTTTACTTTTTGCGAGTAAGCTTACGGATACTCCTTGAAAAACCGACGATTAGACATAGAATTGAATGAGAATGACGGTCACAAAATAACAAACTCGAGTAATTTAAAACTTAGATGCTCGTTAAAAACGATTTATATTTGACCTTCATATTTTGAATTATATTTCGAAGTCTTTTTTTAAAAACAAATAAGTCATTTATTTAATTATATTTTCGATATCTTTTTTTTTGGACTAGCGCTCTGTGAGACATACCTATACAGCTACCGAAACAAATATTTTGAGCGATTAATGTTTGCCTTACATATATAAACATAAAGTTGATCTAAAAAAATACTCGGCTAATAATAAACATAAAAAAGATAATTTTCTAGAAGCTTATGCTTATAATTGCAATCGCCACAATTCTCACCAGCAACGTAACAAAACAATCGAACAAATGGCAGCTTTTAAATATTAATGATATCTTTGAACTTTTTGAAAAAATGTTTTTTAAATATAACAATATTGATTGCTCATGGTAAAAATTCAATAACTTCATAACTTGTTTGAAGTAGCTGAAGATTTACTGATTGTGCAAATTAATTGCAAGATGTAAGGTATAAAGAAGCACCTATTGATCTTTATGAACCACTTTCTAAATCTTTTAATCTATTATCTTGATATCCAGCTACTGAAAAATTATTATTTATTACTGTGCACAATGCTAAAAGTAGAGGTGATTAATTTTGACTAATGCATACGTACTTGCAAGTGAAAAAAATAGTTTGTTTCCATATACTGCTTATGTCTTCAAGGACTAAAGACTTTGAAATGTCAAGTTAATGAAAAGTAATTTGAAATCGTAATTCAAAAGTAACCAAAAACTAACATTTAATATTATCAAATTATATGTAACTTTGTGATGTCACTTGAACAGTTAAATAATTCATGGTAAAAGATAGATGAGGTACTTGTATCATAATCACATATGATTGTGTCATCAGATTTGACTTGATTGAGGATATTAATAAATATTTATTACTATAATTTGTTATTATTAACCACAAAGTGACTTACATACTAAATGATCAGTTTTACTTGCTTTTGAGGATTTTCTGTTTCCCTGTTTTTCACATTTTTTAGATCTCTAGCAAATTTATATTGCTATGACTGATTAAAGATTTGTGCAAAAAGTATTTATCTCACATTTGAAGCATGAAAAATAGAGTTAAATGTGGCTTGAAGTGCAAGGATGACACTTGGTTACATCGGCTGTCTATATTTTTTCAACTATTCCATGTGATTTTATTGAAAATAATCGTTGAAACAAAAAAACTAACTTGAGATATATCAAATGAATCTGGTGACACCATAGTGTTTATGTTAAACCTGCCATCCCTATGTTTATAATGTATTAGTTGAGAAAGATGGGCAAAAAATAGTATAGAAATGTAATAAAGTGAAACTTTATGGCATCAAATTCAGGTGAAGGCATGAGTACAGAATGGTTGAACACGTTGGAGTCGACAGCCATAGCTGCACGGAGTTGCAGTAGTCTTCTGGATGGCAAGATTGAACATTCCTTCAACAAATCAAATCGGAAAAGTCAGAGAACTCTAAAAAATTTAACTTGAGTTAACATTAATTTTATTAAAATAAAAAGTGCAACCATGCATGTATGCTTATTCAAACATCCAGGCTTATCTAGACTCTTTTGTTTTGGGAAAAACGCAAAAAAAAAGAAGTCCAAAAGCACTGACTTTATCAGACACAGGTCAAAAATTTTTTTTGATTTTATCAACTTTTTCAACTAAAAAATATAATTCATAGTACAAAATAAAATATAAAAATGATTTTATGAGTAATTCTCAAAAGCATTGTTGATGTCGAACTGCAGGTCATTGGAGCGCCAAAGCGACATTTTCCAACAGAGTGGCAATCCTGCCGCAGCTGCCCTCCTTTCCCAGTCCAGGTTCATTCTCTTACATACGTGTTTCAAGTTATTGTAAAAAACACAACATGGCTTAATTTGATGTTTGCACTAATACTATGGTGATGCGGTAGAGGCATTTGAGATGGTTCGATTTAGAAATGTTTATTTTACTCAACAAAATTTTTTTTTACAGACGGTCGTCTAAAACCAGATTTTCCAAAGACCAAAGCGGCATTTTTCACGAATATGCCAACACAAACCAATCGTCCGAAGCTTTGCCAAAACATGCCAGCTTGCCTCAATCGACCCTCGAAACTAAAAACACACATGTGTCATACAAAAACGTGCCTTCATTTGATATTTCAGCGGAAGAAGCTCAGGCGAAAAAGATTTTATCTAGTAAACTTTCTACGTACGCTAACAGGTTTCACACGTTGCAATCAATCAATTGATAAATATTTTTGAAACTGTATAATTAACTTTGAATAACTTTGAGTAATTCTTCATGACTATACCTGTTCCACAAGAACGAGCTTGAGTGGGTGGGGTGACAGTGGGGTGGTGGAGCAATCAACAGACATGGGAACTTCACTCGGTAGTGCCACATTTATAACTTCCATTTGAAAATCTCTAGAAACTTTTAACTTGTTAAATCATTATATTCTACTTTTCACTTTTTTTGCTAATCCTGTGTTACTAACATATCTTGTAATACTGGATTGTACTTTTTTAATATATTTTTTATATTTTGTGGCATATATTTGAATTGAGACATTTCAACATAACAGAAGACAGTTTGCATGAAAAAGCAAAACATGAAATGAAAGATGGCTTAGAAAAAAGATATCAAAAATATTATGAAAAATATGGAGTAAAAGAACTAATCAAAACTGGTTTTGATGAAAAAAGAAAACAACCAGAGAATTCTCAATATGTTCCATTAGATGCATACTCCATTAGAAACAAGGAAAATATCGATGATCAAAATGCTCTTAATCATTTCCCTCGGAACACACCCACTCAATATTCAGACATTGAAACTGATAAAAAGAACAATTATATGGATCTAAAAAATGAAGGAAAAAGTTCCTCAAAAAATAAAATGGCTGAAAAAGAGAATTTTCTTAACAATCAAGTCTTCCAAGAAGAAAAGGTAAAATCCCCGACTGAAACAAAAAATAACAAAAAAAACAAAAAACAGAATTCAAATAGTAATAATGAAACAAAAAACGTTCAAACATATAAAGAGCAGTACAACAAAGTTTACAAACTCGATTCTACATTTGCCGATGACAATCAAGGTTGCGCAACAGAAATGGTGGAAACTTTTGATGACTTCGAAAACACCTGCCAAAGTGATTGGGGAAGTTTACAAAGCCATGCAAAAACCCTGTATGATAACGGGAACTGTGGGTTTGGATATAGTGATAGTATTACCGTCACTGATAGCTCTTCCGCTATCAACAATGATGCAAACAATAACCATAACAGCTATAGAGATGTAGAATACCCAAACAATTCTGAAAATTTTCCGTACATAGATACCGCAAATCATGCTTTGTCCAACAAAGAAATGGAAACTATTTTTGAAGAAGCTTCAATATGCAGTGTGGGGAGTAACAATGGGACTGCATTCAATAGTGGTTTCAAGCAGCCTGAAAAAAATGGACGTGAGTAACAGACTATGAATCTGTCTTATAAGCATTAAGTTATATAAATACAGTAGTTATTCAAAAACAAAACAGCCTTCATAATCTCTGTGCATTTTATGATAATGATAGTCTGAACATGTGTTCAAGCAAAATCGATAAATATGATAAAGCCATTGATTAATTCATATGACGTGTGTGCTCATGAAAATATGTTGTGTGAAAGGGCAGCTAGTTTAAATAAAATTTTTTCAATTTTGACAAACTTATTAAATGGAAATATAATGTTGACAGCAAGTAAAATAGTGAGAAAGAGAGATGCATAAATGATAAATAAACAAATAAATAAATGAGAAAAAAAAATTAATAAATAAATACATTGTTTAATAGATGAATAGATAGATAGATAGATAGATAGATAGATAGATAGATAGATAGATAGATAGATAGATAGATAGATAGATAGATAGATAGATAGACAGATAGATAGATAGATAGATAGATAGATAGATAGATAGACAGATAGATAGATAGATAGATAGATAGATAGATAGATAGATAGATAGATAGATAGATAGATAGATAGATAGATAGAAACATTCAAGACTAAACTATTTGGTATACTAATTAAATGATTTTTTAAATATCATTTGAAGGACATGAGGATACAAAGGAAACTAATTCTGGTGGTGGTGATGATGATCTCAATTACAGCTTTTCTGAAGAGGTTGCATTATACAACAAAACTTGCTTGAACTTTTTATGAAGCTTTCATAATAATAAAAATTATTTATTAATCTCAACAACTTTATCAATAGGTTGAAAACCTGAAGAAATTAGAGAAAGATAACTTGGGGAAGCTGGAGTTTTGTGGCGGTGGTCTAACTCTTGATCTCACTGGTAACTTCACGATCTCACCTTTCCCTCCAGACATGACCTCTAATCTTGGTGTTCCAAATATGAGCGGGAATGAAAAATCTTACATAATTGAGAAAAAAAAATTGAATGAAGGAAAAACATATCACTGGCGCACATCGGCCATATATAAAAGCAGGAGAAGTCAGAACAGTGATGTGCTGTTTGAAAATGTCACTTATAAAAATGGTAGGCCAAGGAAAGGGTCGATGAGGAAATGTTTGTTGACGGTGATTTGGTCGTTTTTGAAAACTGAAATCAAGGAGGAAACAATAACTTATATCCGTGTGGCGCGATTGATGTTGGATTATGAACTGAGTTCTTTGCCTCATAAGAAAGAAACCAAACCTATGATTCATGAGAGAAAAGTGGCAAAAGGAGAAGTGAAATGGTTGGAAGAAAAAGAAGATTCTCTGGAAGAAATAAATGAAAACAACAATAATAACATAAAGTCTAACAAACGGACAAGCATCGTATCATCGACGATAAGCACACCTGCCAACTTTGAAGATACCGGCTTCATTATGGACGCTGTCAAGGAAGTTTGTGATGTTATTGCAAATACTAAAACTATGGTTAACAAAGAATATGAGTCAAATAATGAAGCAAGAAAAAATGAAAGTTCCAAAAGTAATAATAAAAATAGGACCATCTCAGAAGATTCGAAGATCGCATATACTGGAACAAACTATACAAACGCATCAAGTTCTAATTTTGAAACAGAAAATGTTACTCTTTTACCTGATATAATAACGACAACACAATCTCCAAATATGAACCTGCAACAACAATCTTTCAATAATCTCACAAACGATTTAATGACAAAAAAACTTGAAACAGATTATGAAATGGATGACGTAATGGAGTATAAAAAGAAAAATGAAAAGCAAAAATTACATGATTCTTTTTTCCCAATCTCGACGGCTGTTTCCAATGTTTCTAAAAACACTGTACACTTCATGTGTGGTTCATTCGGGCAAGATAGATCGATCAAGGAGTTGCACGTTGCCAGAGGATCATCCCCAATGCTTGATGAAGACATCTATACATCTGATTCTTCTTTCAAATCTACTACGAAAGAAACTTTGTTTCAAAAACACACAAAAGCGCAACAAGATTTATCTCTGGACTTTTCATCGCAAATGAAACCTGACAAGAGGACTGGTGGGGCTTTTGACGGAGTTCAACCCGATGTGGATGCATTAAATAAGGCAAAACCTACGTGTCTTGAAAACAATAAAAGCTCTTTTACAAATAGATCCAACATCAACACATCTACAGACATAAGTATGGATGAAGAATGGATGGATTGTAAGGACTGGGATGAAAGAGTACAACCTTTTGCTACAAGTTCCCCGAAATTTGAAGATTATTACGATGATTACAGCCATCTTCCTCACAACATGAAATTTGAAAAAAGTCACGAAACAAAACCTAAAGATACCTGGTTTTTCAACACTAGGAAAGAAACAGAATCGAAAATCCCACATCTTCAAGCCCCATACTCAGAAAAGCCTTTCAAATCCTCACCTTCATCGTCAAGTTATTATTCACCATATCAATCCCCTCACTTGCCACAGAACAATTCACAATACAATTCACATCAAATATCATCTTCTTCGATAACATCAGATTACTACACTCCTAACTTATTACCCTCTCCAAAACTTTCATCCTCTCCATCAGGCCCTTATGAAACATGCGCCAGTGAAGAGTCGGACAAAAACAGCTATGCTGTTGATACTTTAAAAAGGGCTCAACTAACATTCACAGGTGAAAACTGTTTCAAACCTGTAGAAAAGATCAGCGATGATAACATTTATGATAATAAAGATACGTGTGTTTGTGATAAAGGTGTTCTTGAAGATGGCAATAAAAACCTTCATGATGCTAAAGAGGTGTATCAGAGTTTTAAGGTTTCAGTCTCCCAAGCCAACAAGGATGACGAAATTGAGATCAGTGCATTAACTTCGAATCAAGAAGTTACAGTGGCAACTCCAAGAGAAGAAAAAAACGTTGAAAAGCATTTTGAAAATGTTTTTAAAAGTGAAGGAAAAGTTGAAGTCAATGTTGGAGTTTTAGATACAAATGAAAAAAAAGATCATTCAATGGAGGAACTTTCATATGTGAATTCTAAAAATGCAAACCAAAAACAAGAAAAAAATGAGCTAACACAACAGCTACCTTCAGAAACATTGCCAGTTAATTTTGCTATGGTTGGAACAAAAGTTAGAGATCGGGGTGATGATAATGATGACGACGACGACGATGAGAATGATAATGATCTAACCAAAAAACCAAAGTCTAATAAAAGTTTTGACAATATCGATATTACTTCTATCGGTTTCAATAAAAGTAATATCGCTAGTGTCAACAATTTTGAAACAGAAGAAACTCAAAAAACTAATTTATCATTTAAAAACGAAAACTTGATTGAGAATGATAAAAACATTAATGAAATAGACGATTCTGGCTCCAAAATACTACCTAGTAATTATTGTTTTGATTCGAATAAGCTTAAAACTGATTCTATTGAAAGAGGGGAAAATAAAATTATTGAACTAACATATACTTCTGACGAATGTAAAAAAAACGTTGATGAATTTAGCGATGATCATATGAGCATAGAAACCAACATTGAAGACACTGTTAATTCTGCTGGCGATAGCAAAACGTGTGATAATTATGAGGTTTCAGCCAGTGAAAACCCTTTTACAGACTCTATGCTTAATGTATTCACAGACAACGGTGAAACGTACAATATTGGTGAAGAAAAGGATTTATGTGGTGTTGATGGGGGTTTAGTGAGTAAAACTGATGCTAATGGAGAACAAAAACTTAGGAATGAATGTGGTTTAAAAGATGACAAAAACGTTGATGAAAATGTGTTTTGTTCAAAGTCATTGGATACACTTGATGAAGCATTTGAAATCAACCGTGGTTTAACTGATGGCAATGTGCAAGATAAGAATCTGGGGAAAAAAGCTGAAAAAAAAATTGAGACTGGAAACAATAAAGCTAAAAAAGTAGAAAATATTAGACCTAGTCAAAATGTTGTTGAACTCAAGAATGTAGTCTCTGATAAAAACCTCCATGAAAAGGCTAAAATATCTGACGATGATTCGCATAAGAAAGATAATTTGAAGGAAGAAATATCACATGCAGCCAAGCGTACACTTAAAAAAGATAAAGTCGACAATAAAGATGATTTGGAGACCGAAATTGATGCTTATTTTGAAACCAATAACGAAAACTCACATGTTGTGAAAGCACTCGATAAAAACGCTGATGACAAAGATTGCAGTCCATGCTCAAGTATCAGCTTGTCTGATTTTGATAACTATGGCATTGTTGAAAGAAAAAGTGAAAGTACCAAAAAAAATATTGAAGCTAAAACAACGTGTGTATCGGAAAAAAATTTAACTAGAGAAAATAAGAATGGCCAAAATGCAAAAGTCATAGACGATAAACAAACAGACTATATCGATGGAGAAGATATTAAAAAAAGCAAAGGCGATAGTTCAAGTGCTGAAACTTCTCCATTGACTATCGACAAAATCTCTAACAATTTATCAAATTCTGTTCTTAGTGCTTCCTTGTTGCAGCTATCTGCAAGCACTACTGAAATCAGTAATGTAGGGAAGCAAGATTTTACTGACAAGAATGGAAAGAGAAGAGAAAGTAATACAAAGAGCATAGAAGATGTTGGACCGAGTGAGAAAAATCACTTTTCAAGCCCATTTTTGGGAGGCTTTGAAAAAATAATTTTTGATTTTTTCAAAAATGAAAAAGAAATAGACAAAACTAAAAATGAAGAAAACGGAATAAATGAAGCTGTTTCAAAGAATGCAGAATATATACAAAATGATAACAACTTCAGTTACAAAATCAAGAACCAAAACGAGACATCATCATCAACATCTCAAATCGAAGCTACTCTTAACGATCCAACTTCAACAAAAACATCCACTATCACGTTTTATGATTTCCATTTAAACAATAAGCCATACAATTACACATCGGCATGTGAAAAGGAGGGTGAAGATGATGAAGAAGAAGAAGAAAAAGAAGAAGAAGAAGAAGAAAAAGAAGAAGAAGATGGGTCGGATGGAAACTCTGAAGAAGTTGGCAGTGATATAAGAATCATTAAGACAGCCAGTAGCAACTCCAATGAAATGATTATCCAGGTAATTTAACCACGTTCAATACTAATTATTTTGAAATAACTATTGTAAGTATTCATATTTCTGATGGAAAAATAAACTAAAAAATATAACTTTTTAGAAGCATCTTAAATTTAATTATAAATAATATTTGACATTTTTTTACGTCGAAATTTGAAAGAATTTAAGTAAATTTATTGAGCAAAATAAATAGCTATAATTTTCGATAAGTTTAGCCTTATTATAATTTCGCTAATGTTTCATGATAAGGCTAAACTTATCAAAATTATAGCTATTTATTTTGCTCAATAAATTTACTAGAATTCTTTTATAATTCGACGTAAAAAATTGTCAAACTAAAAAATAATTAAAAACGTGGATGATTTTTTAACAATTACTTCAAAGGTTTTTGTTAAGAACGACACTTTGCTCAAAGAAATGCAGAAGTTGTCAGGTAGTTCCATAGTTAGAAATATGCATGCACTTTATGTTTAATATATTCTTATTATTCTATATCTTTCCGCAATGATCAACAGAAACAGACATAACAGAAGAAGCCAAAGATGACGGAGAAGAGACTAAAAGTAATGCAGGAAAGAGACCTCACACCTCGACCTCAACAAGTGCCCAGTCAAGAAATAGAAATACTCCATCTGGGAATTACCTAGGTTACAATCAAGATGGTGGAAATGATGGTGATGACGACGATGATGAAAGAAGAAGGAGAAATTGCGACAAAAAACTACCGTCTCCCTCTAGAAGCCCTGTTCGAAAAAGAAAGAAGAAGCCAGTGACTAAGCTACAGAAGACTAAAGAAGTTAATCCTGCTATGAACGAAATCGAAGAAAACTTTGACTTTTTGCCCCAACGTCTTACCATTCAAGTGACACCATCCATTGATGACCAAATCATCGCCACTCTACACACTGTCGAAGACTTCTATAAGGTTCATTCTTAAGCTTTTTTTGATTATTTTGAGTTTTAGGATTTGTTAAACTTTGTTTCAAGTTTTGTGTTTTTATAAGAAGTGAGGTAGTATCGAAAATAGATGAAATATAGTTAGTTTTGGCATTTGAACAAAACTGTATAAGTTATAATCGGTTATAAAACCTAAAATTACGTTACGTTTAGTAGGGATTTAAATGTATTCATTTGCGTATTGAATCACTGTGCTTCAGTGGGAGAAAAACACCAATGTTTTTTGCAATTTTATGTAAATTCATAAAATAAATATAATAAATTTTTCATAAATGAAGTTTTTTAAAATTTATTCATTAAAATAGTTTTCGTTTCACATAGGTGAATATCTGTAAAGCAAAATATTGTTAAGTTCTCATTTTTTATTAATTCTTTAAGTTTAGTTGGCTCTTTTTTCCACATAATAAACCATGAAATTTTTATTAAAAAAAATTTTTTTAAATATGTCGATCCTTTGATCACCCTTATCTGGGGTTTCGGTTGCGCAATTGATTGGTTTCATAGAGCACTTCTCCAAGTGGACTACTAATTGTCGGCCCGCGTGGGATCGAACGGTAACTTTTGATAATTAGTCTAATGCTCAACTACTGAGCTATAGAGGCCGACTTATCTTTATAGAATTATAATTTTTGAGATACTATAGCTCAGTTTTTTATTTTTTTCATAGAAAATACTTTTTCATTGAAGGAAGTAATAGTATAAGAGACATAATTTATTTGAGTATAATGTAGTTTTTCAAAATATTTGAATTTAAAATTTCAATTGAAATTAAGGTGCACTTAAAAATTTCTGACAACTATCTGTTTTGTTGATATTTCGGTTTTATCGTTAAAATATTTCTTTACAAACTGATTAATTAAAAAATCTTTGAAAAAGGATATTTAATTTTTAAAAATTTTTGAAACAATTTAAATGATTTTCCCGCTAGATGATAGGACAGAGTGTAGTGGGAGCAAAAGCAACCAAAAAAGGCTCTAACTGGTTTGTTGAAACACCCAAAGTTGTGCTTAGTGATTATAATAGAGATTCACAACAATTGCTACAAAAGCAACAGCAATTGACGGAGTTGCAACAACAACAAGAAAACTTGAAAGATTTGATGAAAAGTGGAATGACAGAAATTGACAAGTTAATAGATGAAAGTTTTGATTATAGCCATAAGTTTATGAAAATAATTTATTCATGAAAAATATTATAAATTTTACTTCAGGGTAGACTTGGATGAATTTTTGAAAAAGAAGCAATTTTCTACTTCTTTGAACCTAACATTGAACAAAGGTCGAGATGATACGGGCTTGCTGTCTGGGAGTTCTGTGGACGCTGAAGATTCCGAAAGCAGAAAAGGTAAGCAGATGGCACAACAACAATTTGAAGGAAAATGGGTGCCAGTGTATGATGTTACAGATTCCAAAGGAATGGTAGTTAAGTTGTCTGGAATGAAAGAAGCTGAATGGATGACACTGGTGAATAGCGACGGGAAATATGCTACTGTAGCAGGTGGGAGAGTATTTGCTAAAAAAAGAAGAGATTACGATGACAATACGATCAGTCCTACAGATGAAGAAATTGAAAAGTTTATTGATCCAAAGCTTCCAGTTGTTGATCAAGTGTCTCTAACACAAAGTTTCAAACAGCGCCACAAACAATTGATTCAATTCTTAGACAAAACAGAAGAAGCCACAACTGCAGCTACTGATCTAATGAATGATGTTATTCATGATCAAGAAAAAGAAGAGACTGAATTTGGTTACTCAGACAAATCATCCAAACGTGATGACGAAGAGGAAGAAGAAATGGAAGAACATGAAGATGAAGTAGAAGGTGCTAGATTGACTGATCAAATAATGTTGATTTTTTCATCATCTGATTTAGCAGCTGGAGTTTTTGGTGGAGTTAATGGTAATCCCGCCAATGATGATAGCTGGTCTAATGGTAATGATTTCAAAAGAAATCAAAGTATTACTGAAAGCCAAAATGAAGAGTATGATAAAGCACCACAAAAATGGAATACAGTCAACAGTTTAAGCTTAGGGGAATTGGATTCTGGAACTGAATACACACAAGAGGATGATTTCAAATCAGTTTCATGTGCTGCTACTACCCCACCTGCCACTGAAACCAATGATAGACGCTGGTTCAGTGATGAAGACCCTCAAAACACGGTGCCATCGGATGAGATTATAAAAAGACATAGAAGCATTGAAGATGGTTTTTCGGATTTTGACTATCGAATATCTAATTTGACAGATAGAGTTCAACGCTTAAGAGACAGTGATATTGGAGGTAGCGAAAAAAGAAACGATAAAGACGGCAGAAAATCTTTTACTTCTGCTACTGGAAGTGAGGTTGATTCAAGAATCAGTGAAAGACCATTCGAAAGATATACTTCTCCAGATCCTCAAAACGATTTTTATAGAGAACATGAAAAATATTATAAAGGTATTGAAGATTCCAGAAATAATGAACGTTTGTATAGTACCGATCGTAGAAGTAATGAACGAGATAATATTTCTAAAAATGAAAATAGCAATACGAGAAGAAAAAGTTTGGATCTTTTAGATAAACAGGATTATGGAAGATATAAGAGTTATGAAGACAATAGTGATTATTATAGAGCGGCAAAAGGTGATGATAATGATCGTGATTATCGAAGTGGTACAGATACGTCTACAAAAGATAGAAATTTTCAAAGATTCTCTCATCGGCAATCGACTAGAAGCAGATACTCGGATAGACATTCAGAAATAGATAGTGATTCTCAAAGCGAAAGGGATAGATCAAGAATTCGACGAAGCTCTCGAACTTCAATTAGTAGAAGAACCAGTAATTCTAGTGAAAAGCTTCATCAACCTAACACAAAGTTCAGTACAGATCTTAACGATTATAAAACTAATCTTCCACGGGGAAGTATAAACGTACAAAGCCCTGAAAAGTATATTCCCTCTCAAAACATTTTCAACGATCAAGTAGACTCAAACCAAGCATCAACCTCAAAACCTGATGCATTAAGTTCACCTTATTTCAAAACTTCTTATAATAAAGATGATTTCTCTAAAGAAACAGGAATGTTTAAAACTACTTATCTTAAAAACGACAATAAGTTAGGAGAATTTTCTGGTTCCCGGTATAAAGATGGTAATACTCTTAATCGCGAAACTCAAAACAAAAGTTCAAGAACTTCAAACTATGACCGCAAAGATTTAGGTCCATCTCAAGCACAATTTCCTTTGACAGTGATAAACGACACAAAAACAGTTACAACACACATCATTGGTACCACTTCAGTTCAAACGTCGTCTACAGACACAGAAAGCTTTTCATATCCTAGAGATTCTGCAAAAATCCTTGATACCCCTAACGTAGTTGTTCCAAACAAACCCTTAGACATCGGAAAAAAATCTCAACCATCAAAAAGATTTTCAAATTTCACAGATGAGAATACTTATACAGGCTCTAACAATAATTTCTCTATAGACACAAATGTTGCTCCAAATATACCCTCAAACATTGATACAAAATTTCAGCCCTCAAAAAGATTCTCAAATTTCACAGATGAAAATACAAATGCAAGTTTTAACAATAATTTTTCTATAGACACTAGAATAAGCACAACCATGCCTGAACGAATGACACCTTGTTTTGACGCCACACTCTCGACTGCTTCTATAAAATCTACTTTTGATGGTGTTCGAACAATTAAAAAACCATACGTAGATACATCTGTCTCGACTGCATCTACCATAAGTGCCTCTTCCAGCAAGAGCTTCGGTTTTTATAAAGAAGTTGATCGGTTTTCAAAGAAGCCTTCTGATACAAAAGATATTTCTTCAACATCTATAAGCAGTACTGTAGTTGATGATCATTCGGAATTCATTGACCGTTATGAAACGGTCGACAATTCTGTTTCATCGCGTGATGATAAGCCCTTTTCAAGATCTTATAAACCAAGTACAGGTATTAATAGAAAAGAAACTGGATCCAATATTTATGAAAATGAACAAACACGTTCATCTTTTCGTTCTTCAACTAAGCAAGATAAAGGCACCAAAGATAATCGCACACATAATGAGCTAGAAAAACAAAATCTAACGCAAACAAAAATCTATTCAGGCAAGGATAAAGAAGATGAAAATCCTTATGTTACTACATTTGAATATGCTGAAATGGTTTCTGTTATCGAAGCGGCCAAAAAGTCATTCAAACAAGGTTTCGATGCCTCTCGGAAAGATCTCAAATGGGTCCCAGGCAAACCTCCACTCATGATCTCTCCTCCCAGGCTAGTTCTCTTATTTAAAATAATTAATAAAAAGCCTTCATGGACTTTTAAGAGATTTAAAGAAAGTATATTTTAAAATATTTTCAATTTTTTAATTTTTAAAACTCACAGGTGGGTATGGGGAGGGCCATTTTCTCAATATAAAAAGAATATATTTTCTGTTTTGCCTGCAAATTTTAATTCTTTTCAAATAAAGCATCTTGCTCAACAAAAGAATTACACACCTATCAGTGTTGCCATGGTATCTGATAAATTTTACATTGTTGCCACAAGCAATCTAATGTATTCCAAGCCTGGTACAATCGCGGTGTCGATGGTGAAACGTAAAAAGAGGAGGAGAAGGAAGAAAGACTCGGATGAAAGCGAGGGAAGTGGTGAAAGTTTTAAGAGTGGTTCTGGAGATTCTGTTTGAGTCCATTGCCACGCATCGATTTTTTAATTTCAATTAGTATAGTAATATTTTCTTATTTTATAGCAGATGAATAAAGGTTATCATCATATTTTCGCTTTAGTTTTCGTAGTTTCGAGAAACCTTTTGAGTTTTTTTTTCATCGAATCTAGCATCAACAATACATTGTAATGGACCTCATATAATGTAAAATTTCAAAACCTTTCATTGTGCATCACATAGTGAAATAGTTTTAAAATTAAAATTTGTTATTATATAAAGACTTATTTTGGAAGGATAATCTTGAAGTGAGTTTTGTTGTGGTGATGGAAGTTCTCGTTTCAAAAACTTCTTTGTACTTTCAATATATTTTTATAAAAATAAAATTTTACTTTTTTAACTTTTTAAAAAAATAAAAACTGCAATTCAGATGCTTATTACTTATTAAAATTTCGAAAAAATATTTTATTGAGATTCTAAAAGCAATGATTTAAGAATTGGATGCAATGAAATGAAGGAAATTGTTTAGCCGAAGGTAGAAAAGTCTTAATCGAAATTACACAAATGAACAATGCTGGCCATAAAGTTTTTTTTCACTCAATAGTTATCGGTAGTTAACTGGCTTCAGCGTTCAAACCCTGAAAACACCACTGACTATCACAAAGCGAAAGAGGATTTCATGTGGGATCTCTGCAGTGAATTTGAATAAACTAAACTTCGATGAGCAAAGTTTCAGAGTAATAATGCTTGAAAGGTGTTATGAGATTTGAATTTTTGACATTTGAACTTGAAATTATGATGTTATTAAACAAAGTGCTTTAAATATCTTAAAGTCATTCGTCAGTAATGAGCTGTGGATACATGTGAGTAAAATTACAATTTTCATTCATTCTCATCATCTGACATTAAAAAAACTAGAGAAAAGATTTTGATTGCATAGAGAACTGCTTATAAAAGGTTTATATCGGTTCCTATAGCTCAATGGTTGAGCATTAGACTAATTATCTAAAGTTACCGGGTTCGATTTCACGTGGGCCGACAATCAGCACCTGTTCCACAGTGTGTTTTTGCTACATTAAATTTGTAGCAAGCACTTTGATCTATAAGGAAAAGCGCTTTATAAATACCGCATTAGATTATCACACATGAATAATGGAAGATGTCAGCATAGCTCATATACTATATAATATTGCCTTCAAAAATGGTTCCGCAGTTGGTTCTTGCCAGATCTCCTTCACGGTGTTTTCTGTGTTTTACGTCAGTGGTATTTTCAATACCTTCTAGAAATATCTGTGAACAATCTTTTTATGTACAGACATGATCGTAATTTCTCAGTGGTTGTCTAGCTATTTCAACTTTTATATTTAAGTATTGTGTTGCTCAGCCCAATAAGTTGCTTTTGATTGGGTTTACTACTTTTCGCGATTTGAGTGAAAAAAATTTTT